>SNQJ01S0056022.1:8160-19049 GCA_010110895.2 Picea sitchensis
ATCATCTTGTACTTGAACATTTAAGTGGGGTAAAAGGAGGTTTCCCCCTCGAAGAGGCTTATTATCTGAAATTATCTCTTTTTCAAGGCGTTGAGTACTTTTCCTGAGGTTTTATATGCTATATTGATGTTTGGTTCTTAACACTCTCCCTCCACAAATCCCGAATTTGAATGGATCAACTCCCTTCACCTTCCCCCAGCCTCTACTCCTCCTCCCCCTACTCCAACCAAACCTAACTGGAAGCTTCACAAAGAGATTGATTATCTCAGATCGTGCAACAATCACCAGAAGCATATTGTCTTTTTTGATGGAGCCTCAAAAGGCAACCCCGGGGTGGTAGGAGTGGGAAGGGTAATCATCTACCCATGAGGAAATCAAGTTTTATCTTACCACTGGAACCTAGGCTTAGCAACAAACAATTAAGTTGAAGCCTATTCTTTGTATCAAGGGCTCCTCCTCGCCAAAAACAGAGGTATACATGCCATTTCAGTGATTGGGGACTCCAAGATAATCATAAGGAATTCTCGCAAAGTATCCCAATCCTCAAATTTGTCTCTAAGAGTTATCCTACAAAGAAGTGCGATAGTTACCAAACGATTTCCTAATATACAATTCTTCTAGGTACTTAAAAGAAACAATCAACTAGCAGATGCGCAAACAAATCAAGTAATTGGTTTAGAGCAAGGCACTCTAGTGGTAAATGGAATTTCTCGCAACTCAGCAATACCATGAAATCAAGTAAACATCAAGATGCTACATAGGGCTATCAACTCAAAAATTGGAGCACGGTGGCAGACACAACTTGGACAACCCTCTCCCAACCTAAAGAGCTTTCTCCACAACCCCCCCCTCATTTTCAGAGTGGGGATGACACCTTCTCCTATCCACCCCACACGCCCCTCACTCCACCTGTCCCCATCACTCCTCTACCACAAGTCCCCTTCACACGCCCCCTCTCACCTTTAGTCCTTCATACATGCTCTCACTGTCCTTTATTACAGCCCCACTTCATGTTTGCACTGCCTTATATCACCTGTCCCTTCTTAGTTTACAATCACCGACCTCCTTTCCTCTCCTCAGTTCGCGTTCAAAGTCTCATCGTTGTACCCACGACAACTCCTGAGCATGGCAAGGATCTATGCAGTGAGAATTTAAGGCGTATGATGACGTTCAACTTGTGCAGGGCCTTAATTTCAAGTGAGGCGGAGGATAATGGCATCAGAGGTAATCATAGCTCGAAAGTATGGCGAACAGTGGGGAATTGGTTAAATTCCATGAATCAATTCAACAAGAGAGATTATGTCACAGTTGAATTAGTGCATGGACTTGGCAAACACATAACAGAGAGGAACAACACTGAGAGAATTCTCGATGAGTACATAGTTCGACGCAGCAACAGGATCAACCCTGATGAAACACCTAAGGAATGCACTAGTTGATGACGCAGCTGGTGGAATGTAAGAAGCACAACAAATATGAACAGGAAAAATCCAAAAATGGTCATAGTCGAGGAGCATGAAGAGGTTTTAAATGCAGTCCAAACACTACAAGTTCAGCTACGGGCCCTCTCCACACAGGTACTCTCCATTACGAAAATTACTAATCAACACAGGAGTGAGCAACAGAGGACTAAAGACAAATGTGAAGCGCTCAAGCAACAAATTGAGGAGCTTAAATTCATATCTGGGCCGGTTTCTCCTATCACAGCCCTCTCAGATGAGGCCTCCTCCCTAGGACAACTCCCACATTTGGACCTCAACCTCCGGCCTCTAGCATAGGCAGAACAACACCCACCAGGCCAGACTTGAAAATAATTCTATGAAATGTTTTTTTGAGCTATATCTAGGTACTTTTTGTAAGGTGTTCACCAACTCAACACCTTGAGGATTTAGTAGAATAAATAACACCACTTCTATTCTCCATATACAGATTGGAGAACACAGGTGGAAGCACTTTGTTAACAACAAATTTTGTAAACCAAAAAGTACTCGATGCGTTTTTTCACAGAGTTTTAATATATAATTTTCCCAGTTACTGTTAAAAAAAAATAAAATTAAAACTTAAAGGGATTTCCAAACAATTGGTTATATAATTGTAATGATCCTCCTCGTTAGGTGACAACCTCTTTATAGCAAGTGCAATTTTTGTTTTTTTTTGTTTTTAAAAGTGTGTGCACGTGTGTACAAGGGAAACAACACATTGGACTCTGCGTCGCCACCCGATGACTAACAAGACGCAACAACAACAGACACAACAAGACGACGTAAGATGCACATCAACATCTACCAGTAATGAGCAACAATCGATCGATAAATAACTAGAACTGACTACCTACCAGTCCTACCTTGCAATGGTTAGGACCTCCAAGACACAGAAGCAACACTCAAGCCCAGGTTCCCATCGATTTTAACCATTTAAGGTCTCAGGGCTGGTGACTGTTCTGACAAACATGGAGGTGTCTACATCCCGCCTGACACAAGTAGACCAAGCAATGAAATTAATACAACCAAGTACAACAATAACTAAATGAGCAACCACGTCCTCTACGGAAGGCGCAAGACAAAGGACTTAGACAACGACCAACCATTATTAAGACAAGGCATTATCTATGACTCACTTGGCATTAATTACTGACCAATTACTCCATTTAATTTCCAAAATCAACGAGTTACCAACCCATCCTTAAACTGATGTAAATTGAAATAAATGCAAATTTGCAATTTCCTAGATCAAAATTATGGTACTTAATTCAAGAACCCTACCTTTTACATGTCAACAATAATAGTAAAATCTTTAGTAACCATACCATATTAACAATATCATTACATTTTATATCACAATAATCTTGCAATTAAAATAACATTAAATTTTACATTCCATGTTAGCTAACACTTAAGATTACATTTGCTTTATGTTGCTACAACATTGCCCTAAAACAATCAACATTACATTTTGTATTAAAATAAATTGCCAACAGAAAATCAACAAAATGCATTTCTGTATCTAACACTAACCTTACATTTCTTTATGTTGCAAAAACAATACTCTTACATATTTTAGAAACAATAAACTACCATGGTGTTACCTATACATATCACCTTCCTTCCGTTGCACTGCTTGAATAATGAGACTATTAAATCTATAGGAAATACTCTTGGGAATTTCATAGATCGGGAAGAACCAAAAGAAGGCTTGCAGGCTTGTGCGCGTATATTTGTAGAGATAGATCTGGAAAAAGGTCTCCCAAAAGCTATTAATCTCACCCTGGACAATTGGAACTACCTACAACAAGTTGACTATGAACAACTTCCATTCAAGTGCAAGATCTGTCATGAGTATGGTCACTTCGCGAAGCATTGTCCAAAATCTCCCCCCAAAACAATGATGGACGATGCAGAGCAGTTGCAAAAGCCAAGGAAAAAAAAGCAACAGAGGCATGCCCCAAACACTAGAGGTTTTCCTACACCTCCCCAGCCCAGTAATGCTACTGAACTTGAGACAACCACCATGATGCCTACTCAAGAACCTCCCATAAAATACTCGCCTCAATTCACACCCCCCTCACGCTCACCCTCCTCATTTCAACCCCCTGAATCCTCAATCCTCCCTTCTGCATAGCCCCCTCCCTCAGCTCCTAATCTTTCGGAAAGTAGTTCAGAACAAAGCTTGGAGGAAAACTTAGAGACTGAATCACTTGATACACTGGTTAAAAGAGTGGCCAGAAAGACTAATCTACATAAAAGAGAAGCTTCAACCAGGAAGGAAATTTAACTAGGGAAGTAAACAAATTTGGATCAGATCGCGAGAAAAGAAACAAGGTAGACCAAGAAGCAAAGTGTATCCAACCCCCATAAAGGGGGAAACCCTAAAAATAATCAATGATAAAAATGATCTCTTGGAACTGTAGAGGATTAGGGAGCCAACACAAGATCTCGCTAACACATGACCTTATTAAAGAAGAGAACCCTCAAATCCTATTGCTCCAGAAGACAAAAAGGAAGGATACTGAAATCCTTTAGGAAAGCAACTACAGATGGCGAACATGAAAAGGCACAATAGTAAGCGTAAGAGGAGCATCCAGAGGAGTCTGCACCCTTTGGAACCCCTGCTACTTTGACCTTCAATCCAGACACTCTATGACCCATTGGATACAAACTACACTACTCCATCGACAAATAGGTAAAACTCTGACCCTCATAAATGTGTACATGCCTACCCTTTATCAGGGAAAAGTGGAGTGCTGGTCCTCCCTACAAATTATCAAATATTCTATTGATCCCAAGGAACTAATAATAGCTGGAGACTTCAATACCACTCTACATCATAAGGAAACAAAAGGGGGGTCAATCATTTGTGACCCATCAAGAGAGCATATTTAGGATCTCATTTCCACCTAGCAACTGCTAGACATAAAACCCTCCAATGGGCACTACACCTAGTTGAATAGAAGACTTGGGCCGAGACACATCACTGCTCGGTTGGATCATTTTCTCCTAAGGAGATCCTTTTTAGAAGAGGCCTATCTTCTGAGCTTGCGCATATTACCTTGGACCGGTTCACACCATAGACCTATCACCCTTACCCTTTCCCCTCCTCAAAACCCTTGTCCCATCCATTACAGATTCAACCCCCTCTGGAGTCCCTTCCTTGACATAGTTTCAGACGCCTAGAATTGTTGGATCTAAGTTTCCCCTAATTACATCTAGGAGAAGAAACTAAAAAGAGTAAAAATGGCTTTTAAAAGTTGGGTGACAAGAAACAAAGGAAAAGACCAAGAAGCAAAAGAAAGTTTATTGAGAGAAATGGAAGAGAACAGAAGGAGCCTAGAAGAGAGACAAATCACTCATGAAATCCTCCTCAAAGAGCAACAAAACTTCATGGATTACCAAAAAATCCTACACAAAGAAGAGGAAACTTGGAGACTTAAATCCAGAAGCCTCTGGCTTACTTCCAGAGATAGAAACACTAAATTCTTCCAGCGACAAGTGAAAGCAAGGATTTGAAGGAATGAGGTGAAAGAAATAACAAAAGAAGACGAAACAAAAACAGATGACCCACATCAAATCCAAGAGGAAGCCAAACTTCATTTTCAAGCACTATTAACAGAAGATGGTAATATAGATATCAATGTACAAGAAATCCTTCTCCAAAATATACCGAGCATAATTAGTCAGGAGGAAAACTACATGATTAATTAGGAAGTCATAGAAAAAGAACTCCATGAATCTCTGTTCCAACTTCATCTAGACAAAGCTCCAGGTTCGGACAGTTTCACTACGCACTTCTATCAAAAGTGTTGGCATATAATAAAGAGAGATCTCTTGAGAATGGTACAATATGTCCAGAAATCCGATAAGATTTGGGGTAACACAAACTCCACCATTTTAGCTCTAATTCCAAAGAATCTGAATCCTTCAACCTTTACTAGATTTAGTCCCATGTCCCTCTATAATGTTTCCTACAAAATCATAGCAAAAATCATTGCCAACAGAATCAAACCGCTACTTCATAAACTCAACTCCCCAAACCAAAGTGGTTTTATGGAAAAAAGGCAAATGATTGACAACACAATTTTGGTTCAAGAAGAAATTCATTCAAGCAGGGAAAGGAGATATCAAGGGATGATAGTAAAAATTGACATGGCTAATGCTTTCGACAGAGTAAGGCATTCCTTCTTGATAGAAGTCCTGAAAAAGTTTGGCTTTAACATTGGTGTCATGGCTTGGATATCAACATGTATAACCACACCATGGATAGCACCTCTAGTCAATGGACGACCGACAAGTTTCTTCAAAAGCACCAGAGGATTGAGGCAAGGCTTCCCACTCTCCCCAATTCTGTATATAGTCATGGCCAAAACGTTGAGCATGGAACTGGAGAAGGATATAATTGGTAAAGTCATATGAGGAATCAAAATAGCTCGAGGAGTGAAATGAATAAACCACTCTCAATTTGCTGATGACACTCTCCTATTGGGAGGGGCATCCATTGTTATGGCTAATAGATTCCAAACGACATTGGAAAACTTCACGCAAGCTTCAGGAGCACTCCTGAACAATAACAAATCAAATCTTTGTGTGGAACACCCTCTTGAGAACAACTCTTCTAATAGCAAACATCTTCCGCTTCACGCTAATTGAGAAATGGAAAATGTTCAAATACATGGGCATTCCAATTTGCCTCAAAGCCATCCCAAACACAGCCTAGACACATATTCTAGAGAAAGTCAAAAATAAATTAGAGCAATGGGGAGCCTTTTGGCTGAATCTAGCAGGGTGTACGGTGCTAATAAAATCTATTCTCATAGCTCTGCCCATCTTCCAATTCTCCTCTCTGCTCACCCCTCAAAATTTCAAAGCTGAAATGTCTAGAATTATAAGGCGCTTCCTCTGGGAAGGAGGAAAAACAAACAATTAAAAATTCCATCTAATAAGATGGGACAAAATGCTACACAAGATGCTACACAGGGCTGCCAACTCAAAAATTGGAGAATGGTGGTAGACACAACTTGGAAAACCCTCTCCCAACCTAAAGATCTTTCTTCACAACCCCCCCATCATTTTCAGAGTGGGGACGACACCTCCTCTTGTCCACCCCACACGCCCCTCACTCCACCTGTCCCCTCCACTCCCCTACCATGAGTCCCCTTCACATGCCCCCTCTCACCTTTAGTCCTTCATACATGATCTCACTGTCCTTTATTACGACCCCCCTTCATGTTCACATTGCCTTATCTCACTCGCCCCTTCTTAGTTTACAATCGCCAACCTCCTTTCCTCTCATCAGTTCACGTTCGAAGTTTCATCGTTGTACCTGTGACAACTCCTTAGCGTGGGAAGGATCTCTGCAGCGAGAAGTTAAGGCGTATGATGACGCTCAACTTTTACATAGCCTTAAATTCAAGTGAGGCGGAGGATAAAGGCATCAGAGGTAATCATAGCTTGAAAGTATGGCGAACAGTGGGGAATTGGTTAAATTCCATGAATCAATTCAACATGAGAGATTATGTCGCAGTTGAATTGGTGCATGGACTTGGCAAACACATAACAGAGAGGAACAACAATGAGAGAATTCCTGGTGAGCGCATAGGTCATCGTAGCAACAGGATCAACACTGAGGAAACACATGGGGAATGTGCTAGTGGACGATGCAGCTGGTGGAATGTAAGAAGCACAACAAATATGAACAGGAAAAATCCAAAAATGGTCACAGTCGAGGAGCATAAAAAGGTTTTAAACATAGTCCAAACACTACAAGTTCAGCTCCGGGCCCTCTCCACACAGGTACTCTCCATTATGGAAAGTACTATTCAACAAAGGAGTGAGCAGCAGAGGACTAAAGATGAATGCGAAGCGCTCATGAAAAAAATTGATGAGATTAAATTCATATCTGGGCCTGTTTTTCCTGTCTCGACCCTCTTAGACGAGGCCTCCTCCCTAGGACAACACCCACATCTGGACCTCAACCTCTGGCCTCCAGCATAGGCAGAACAACACGTGCCAGGCCAGACTTGAAAGTAATTCTATGAAATGTTTTTTTGGGCTATATCTAGGTACTTTTGGTAAGGTGTTCACCAAATTAGCACCTTTAGGATTTAGTAGAATAAATAGAACCACCTCTATTCTCCATATAAAGATTGGAGAACATAGGTGGGAGCACTTTGTTAACAACAAATTTTGTAAACCAAAAAGTACTCGATGGCATTTTTTCACAGAGTTTTAATATATAATTTTCCCAGTTACTGTTAAAAAAAAAAGAATTAAAACTTATAGGTATTTCCAAACAATTGGTTATATAATTGTAACGATCCTCCTCGTTAGGCGACAACCTCTTTATAGCAAGTGCAATTTTTTTGTTTTGTTTTTAAAAGTGTGTGCACGCGTGAACAAGAGAAACAACACATTCGATTTTGTGTTGCCACCCGATGACTAACAAGACACAACAACGACAGACACAACAAGACGACGCAAGACGCACATCAACATCTACTAGTAATGAGCAACAATCGACCGATAAATAATTAGAATTGACTACCCGCCCGTCCTACCCTTAAATGGTTAGGACCTCCAAGACACATAAGCAATGCTCAAGCCCAGGTTCCCATCGATTTTAACCATTTAAGGTCTTAGGTCTAGCGACTGTTCTGAGGAACATGGAGGTGTCTACATCCCGCCCGACACAAGTAGACCAAGCAATGAAATTAATACAATGAAGTACAACAATAACTAAATGAGCAACCACGTCCTCTATGGAAGGCGCAAGACAAAGGACTCAGACAATGACCAACCATTATTAAGACAAGGCATTATCTATGACTCACTTGGCATTAATTACTGACCAATTACTCCATTTAATTTCCAAAATCGACAAGCTACCAACCCATCCTTAAACTGATGTAAATTGAATTAAATGCAAATTCCCCATTTCCTAGATCAATATTATGGTAATTAATTCAAGAACCCTACCTTTTACATGTCAACAATAACAGTAAAAACTTTAGTAACCATACCATATTAACAATATCATTACATTCTATATCACAGTAACCTTGCAATTAAAATAACATTAAATTTTACATTCCCTGTTAGCTAACACTTAACATTACATTTGCTTTATGTTGCTACAACATTGCCCTAAAACAATCGACATTACATTTTGTATTAAAATAAATTGCCAACAAAAAATCAACAAAATGCATTCTTGTATGTAACACTAACCTTACATTGCTTTATGTTGCAAAAACAATACTCTTACATATTTTAGAAACAATAAACTACCATGGAGTTACCTGTCCATATCACCTTAACAATATAATTCACAGTCACAACACATTACACATGATTGTATCAAATTATGTTATTCATACAAATAAAATTTTAGTAACATATACACTAAAATAACAATACCCTTACCCTTTATGTTATGATGACATTATATTAGATTAAAAATAACATTACTTTTATGTATTATCAGTAACACTAAAATTTACAATAACATTACCATAAAGTAACAACCACCTGGAATTTTATATTAGGATAACCTTGCAATAAATCACCATCACCCCACATCTTATATGTTATCAAATGATAATTAAAACTACCAAGACAGTACTACACATGATAACATCCTTACATTTTTATTTCAAGACTTGCATGTAAAAACCATAACCTTATGTTCGACATGTGGTCATCATTAACACCTAAACGACTAAACTAGTATCTAAATAGAGCCCCAACTATAATTCCATCTAGATTAACATTAACGTAAAAGCTGGAGCAAAACTGCATTAGATTTAACAATAGTTAAGATTAAATGAGAATAAACCACCTCAAGAAATTAGCGATCTTCTACCCTCAGTCTACGGCCTGGGTAGCTGAATGTGGCTGTCAGCCTAACAGGCTCAGCGCTATCCACTCAGAGGCTGTCTCCCGACCACCATTAGTCTTCTAAGCCAAAAGGGAAACAGTGCCAGGAATTCAACCCCCAGATTCCTCTACACGCAGGAATTGTTGTCGACTGCTATGTGGAGGCCAAATTTTCGTACCTCAGAGTTTTCGGGGCTTCTGTTCCCCCGCATGCACTGCCATTATTCATTCTTGACAAGTTGGTTTGTCGCGAGGTTGCCAGAAAAACAATAATGGGTGGTATAAGCAAGGAGATTAAGGGATACTCAAAGAAGGTATGGCCACCTTTTTCTATTCATTTAAATTCTTATTCTTTATTAGATTTCAGGCATGCGAAAGCTGAGGCAGTAGCCCTGGAAGACCTAGATTTGGTCCTCTTGAATATAAAAAGAACGATCCATAGATGGTTGTGAGAAATCATCTTTCCAGTTGCAGGCTCAAGATATTTGAGCACGAGAATTCACCCTTGGATGACATTTTCCGAGGCGCAAGGTCCTATGCCGAGATTCTAGCTCGGATACAAACCTTGGCACCCGAGGAGAGAGCCGATGTTCTGAAGTTCCAAGAACATCGACGCAGTTTTCTTCTCGTAGTGTTGTGGGGTGAGAGTCCAGCTATGGCGAAGGTCAAACAAAAGGATGCCGAAGGCTCTAAGGATGCGAACCCCAAGCATGAAAAGCACCAGGATGAGGGAGAGCAAACCAAGAGTCCGAAAGCAGAAATAAAGACTCCCGACCCTCCAAAGAAGCAGAGTCTGGTTACTACTCCAGGAAAATTAGCAAAGTAGGTCAGAGAACCTATCACATCAGTTACTCCCTTACAGTTGACTCAAGGAAATATTGACGCAGGGTGGATCTTCAATGAAGAGTTGAGGCCTATAAGGGTAGAAGAGCTCCCTCTGAATGAGTTATTCTTCGATAAGAAGAGAAAAGAAGTGGTAAAGAGAGAATTTTACCAAGAAGGGGAGTTGATCCAGATTTATGTAGGAACACAATGAAATACAAAAATACACATAAACACAGAGATGCAGCGGAAATAAGACTTCATTTCCTTAATAACAAATGACNGTGGCTGCTACTCGCATCCGTGAGAAGATGATTACAATGACGCTTTAGAGGCCCTTTTACAATAGATGAGAATTCCAAAAGTCATAGACATCCAAAGGCCTAACCCTAGGAGATGAAGCACCAAAAGTCATGTGGGCCCCATTTGGGTAAGTTAGTACATCAACTTCCCGGGGTCGTAACATATGTATACGATCTCTGTTTTAGGCGTGTGATAACTTGTTGGAAAGGTATCATCGAGGAGATTCATTTTGGGGGCTCAATTATTCCATAAGCTATCATTGAGAACCTCTATCTCAAAAAAACTTCATTTAGGCCCTCAAAATGGCCCCAAAAGTTAAAACCTACTAAAAATAGTAAAATGCCAAAATTGCCAGAAAACTGTTTTGAGCCAGTCGGAAAAGGTGGGTGGCCACCGATA
>SNQJ01S0056022.1:24058-39739 GCA_010110895.2 Picea sitchensis
GTACATCAACTTCCCGGGGTCATAACTTTTGCATACGATCTCCATTTTAGGCGTGTGATAGCTCGTTGGAAAGGTATAATTGAGGAGATTCATTTTGGGGGCTCAATTATTCCTTTGAATATCATTGAAAACGTCTATCTAAAAAAACCTTCATTTAGGCCCTCAAAATGGCCCCGGAAGTTAAAACCTGCTAAAAATAGTAAATTGCCAAAATTGCCAGAAAACTGTTTTGATCCAGTCGAAAAAGGTGGGTGGCCACCGATATCCACATGGATTAGGATTTGACAACCAAGAATTACAAAGTCATAACTGATGGGAAGGACAATAAAAATGAACAATTTGCGACTGAGATAGTAGGGACGTAAGGAGCATATGCCTCGACGAATTAGTTTTTAGTCCGGCTTCTAAGAAATCAGCTGAAAAAAAGAATCACCTCATCAAGACCTTGGAAGCTAGACTAGCCATAGCAATGGAGACTGCCAAACACTAGGTGAGTGTGGGTATAGAGCAAGCAAGGTTGGCCATTAAAAATGAGATAGAACTTCTCAAGTCTAAGCTCGAACAAGTGCAACTGGTGGTTCGGGATGGTGAGATACAAGTGATTTAGAAAAAAGATTTGATCCAGCAGCTGCCGGCTAGGGTTAAAATCACCGAAAGCAAGGTGATAGATATCGAGATGTTTCAGTCCTAGGCGATGGAGATTCGAGGCAGAGTCTCTGCGGCCCAACGAAATTTACTCGGCAAGGTAGAAGCGATCCGAGACAACTATTTGCTAGTCAATCGGGTTCCGGAGAACTTATTTGCTAGAGAAAGGGAAGCTGGAGAACCACAGGTCGCCTTCTAAGAGGCTGTGATAGCCATAAACAACCGGGATTCAGGAAGTACTCCCAGGTTTACCATTTTAGAGTAGACTAGAGGAAACATTCTACTGAAAGAATGGGAGCACAACATCTCGGAAGGCAAGCTGCAAGACAAAAAGGTAACAAATGCCTTGGAAGAGGCTTTCAGTTCTATAGATGGGGATCTCTTAGGTATTGAGAGCGGAGGTAGTGCCGAGGATTTGATTCACATGAATATGGAAAAAATCTCACTTGATTTAAAGGAAAAAGAAGAAAGGGATTCGGCTGAGATCTCCCAAGTGACTATGGTAGACATAGTCCAAATAGACAAATGTATGATCAAACCAAGTGCGCAATTATGCGCTATCGACATCATAGACATAGAGATGGAAGACTGGCTGCCGCAGTTAGTCCGAGAATGCTACTTTTTTTAAGCTAGCTATCAAGCAAAACCGTCGAGGCTAATATATCAGCTGGTTGAAAGATGTGTCACCTGTACTGAGCACGCACGAGGACAAACGTTTGGTACCAAGTGAAGACAAAGTAGAAGAAATGGAGTGATTGCTTTCCTCCCTATCTTAACAAAAATTTTGTAACGATTGAGATTCTATCTTATTGTAAACTGTATAAATATACCATTGAAAGAAGGAAAAAAGGATGGACCTTTTTGTGTCGATTGTAATAGAGTTTTTACAATTTTTGAGAGTTAATACAAAGCAAATCTGAAGATTCTCAATTCTTTCACGACTGTGTTATGAGTTTTTTTTATTGTATCTCATATTTTCATTTCATTTCATATTCATAACTGATGAATGCTTCATTATAATTTAGTACGACCACTACTATAGCAAATAAATTTTGGTTTTCTGTAATTGTTTACTATTTTTCCTCTGTACCAGCTATCAACAGGTGTAAGACGAGTTAACACTTTCAGAATTCTACACATATTCTATGCTACATCGGGTTATTTCTTTACATTTTTCCTCTTCTGTTTATACGTGATATTCTCCCTTGATAGGAGCCTTACATCATAGACAACTAAATTTTTTTCTCCCACCTCATACATTTTATTAAGATATAACTCAGTTGCGGGAAAGAGCCTTTGATTTGCATCCCTATTTCATTCCTGAAACCGTAAATTCTCTTTTATACGACCAAATTGAGACAACACTTAATCTCTCTCTGAAGTTTTTTCTACTTTTACTGTTCCTCCATGACTGTCCCTGTACCAACACAGCCCAATATCGAACCTGGATTATCAAACCAAACGCACATTGCCTTAAACCTTTTCGATACTATTCTTAAAACAACTACTAACTGGGTTGAACTAGAATGTTCATGGGCAGCCATTGAATAGGATATAACTATCCAGGAATAGTTGTAATATAGACAACGCCAACGTAGAAATCTTCCCTAGTTTCCTTTGTCGAAGGTTGACGTTTCTCTCTTCCCCACCTTTTACCCACTTTCAAATGCCTAGACACTGTACTTCTAAGCCTTAAGTACAGACTCTAGAGAAACACCAACCATGATCTCCACTGATGCCTCTCCTAAGATTTCCCATAACCTTACTTATCCATCATGGGAAGCAGGGATAATTAAGTAAGAGGCATGTCAACATGTGACTATGTGGAGGACATAAGTGTTGGATGGCATGGAAACCATATTGACATTGGTAATATTTTCATTTTCAAAATACATTTCATATGAATTTTGTGATTCAACCTTTAAAAATGTGTTTGCCTTAGTTATATGAGAAGTTATCTCATAGTGCACCTTGTGCTTCCCTCAAAATGAGAAAGTTCTTTTTCTTCCAATGTTTTCTAAAAACTACTGACATCAAAGGGTTATTTTGTATAAAATTGTGACTAAGGCCTAGGAAAAAAGTATAATTTTATCTCTTGTGAAATCCCTTTATTCCTTATTTTGAAATAAATATTACTTTAAAAGGGAGATCTACATCTATTGTTGGGAGGTCCATTATATTTTTTTGTACAATCTTCCCCTGCATCCAAGACAATGACTACATGAGTCAAGGAGACACTCATTCTTTCCAAAAGGGTGGTATTAATTTACAACATAATTACCTCATTAGTTGATAAGGTTATCAATATTTCCATCAGCTAGCCATCTCATCAACATGTCAAAAGTGAGGTTTCCATTTACAATGAATATTGCAATCTAGAAGTGCTAAAAAATTGGATCCTTGAATTGGAAAGATGGTTTGATTATGATCATAATCCTAAATATGATAAGTTTCCATTCACCAAATTGAAACTTATAGGGGTTCTTAGTCCTGAAAGTTGTTCTTTATTTTGAATAACATTCGAGAAAGAGTTGTCCAAAAAAAACCCTAAACCCCTGGTTCGCCCCCCCCTGCGTGCATGCCCCCCTCGCTTGGTGAGGCTGCAAGGCCTCCCGCTTCCTCTCCCGATCCCTCCAGAGATGTGGAAGCTTTCACCACCCTCATAACCTCCCTTCCAAAAATGAATAAGAAAACACCACTAAAGTTTGTAAAAAAACTGGAAGAAATCCCTTTGGTTCGGATTTAAGGAACTTCAAGGACCCTCGCCCTAAAATTAGTAGACCAGGCACTGATAGGTCAATTCATGGGAATCTGGCCCTCCCCGCAAGCAATGGTGATTTGGATGGATAAAAACTGGAAACCACATCTGAAAGGTAATCTCTCTCATTTTCTCTGTGGAAGAGGCTTCTTTGCATTCCTTTTCGAAAACAAAGAAGATAGGGATCTCATTTTTAGAAGCTGACCGTATTTCATGGGCTCTATAGGTATGTATCTCAATAGCTGGACTCATGATTTTAACCCTAAAAATGACATTCCAAATGCAGTTCCAGTGTGGGTTCGCCTCCCCTTCCTTCCGTTGCATTGCTGGAATAATGAGACTATTAAATCTATAGGATATACTCTTGGGAATTTCATAGATCGGGAAGAACCAAAAGAAGGCCTACAGGCTTGTGCGCATATATGTGTTGAGGTAGATCTGGAAAAAGGTCTCCCAGAAGATATTAATCTCACCCTGGACAATTGGAACTACTTATAGCAAGTTGACTATGAACACCTTCCATTCAAGTGCAAGATCTGTCATGAGTATGGTCACTTCGTGAAGCATTGTCCAAAATATCCCTCCAAAACATCGATGGATGAAGCATATCAGTTGCAAAAACCAAGGAAAAAAATGCAACAGAGGCATGCCCCAACCACTAGAGGTTTTCCTACACCTCCCCAGCCCAGTAATGCTACTGAAATTGAGACAGCCACCATGATGCCTACTCAAGAACCTCCGAGAAAGGACCTGCCTCAATTCACCCCCCCCTCACCCTCACCCTCCTCATTTCAACCCCTTGAATCCTCAATCCCCCCTTCTTCATAGCCCCCTCCCTCAGCTCCTAATTTGTCAGAAAGTAGTTCAGAACAAAGCTTGGAGGAAAACTCATTGACTGAATCACTTGATACACTGGTTAAAAGAGTGGGTAGAAAGACTAATCTACATAAAAGAGAAGCTTCGGCTAGGAAGGAAATTTAACTAGGGAAGTAAACAAATTTGGATCAGATCACAAGAAAAGAAACAAGGTAGACCAGGAATCAAAGTGGATCCAACCCCCATAAAGGGGGAAACCCTAAAAATAATCAATGATAAAAATGATCTCCTAGAACTGCAGAGGATTAGGGAGCTAGCACAAGCTCTCACTAACACATGACCTTATTAAAGCAGAGAACCCTCAAATCCTATTGCTCCAAAAGACAAAAAGGAAGGATACTGAAATCCTTCAGAAAAGAAACTACATATGGCGAACATGCAAAGGTGCAACAATAAGCGGAAGAGGAGCATCCAGAGGTATCTGCACCCTTTGGAACCCCTACTACTTTGAACTGCAATCCAGACACTCTATGACCCATTGGATTCAAACTACACTACTCCATCGACAAACAGGTAAAACTATGACCCTCATAAATGTGTACATGTCTGCCCTTTATTAGGAAAAAGTGGAGTGCTGGTCCTCCCTACAAATTATCAAAAATTGTATTGACCCCAAGGAACTAATAATAGCTGGAGACTTCAATACCACTCTACATCATAAGGAAAAAAAATGGGGGTCAATCATTCATGCCCCATCAAGAGAGCATCTTGAGAATCTCATTTCCACGTATCAACTGCTAGACATAAAACCCTCCAACGGGTGCTACACCTGGTTGAATAGAAGACTTGGGCCGGGACACATCACTGCTCGGTTGGATCATTTTCTCCTAAGGAGATCCTTCTTAGAAGAGGCATATCTTCCAATCTTGCGCATATTACCTTGGACCAGTTCAGACCATAGACCTATCACCCTTACCCTTTCCCCTCCCCGAAACCCTGGCCCCATCCGTTACAGATTCAACCCCCTCTGGATTCTAGAGCCAGGATTCCTTGACATAGTTTCAGACGCTTGGAATTGTTGGATCCAAGGTTCCCCTAATTACATCTGGGAGAAGAAACTAAAAAGAGTAAAAATGGCTTTAAAAAGGTGGCTGACAAGAAACAAAGGAAAATACCAAGAAGCAAAAGAAAGTTTTCTGAGAGAAATGGAAGAGAACAGAAGGAGCCTAGAAGAGAGACAAATCACTCATGAAATCCTCCTCAAAGAGCAACAAAACTTCATCGATTACCAAAAAATCCTACACAAAGAAGAGGAAACTTGGAGACTTAAATCCAGAAGCCTCTGGCTTACTTCTGGAGATAGAAACACTAAATTCTTCCAGCGACAAGAGAAATATGGTATTTGGAGGAACGAGGTGAAAGAAATAACAAAAGAAGACGAAAAAAAACAGATGACCCACATCAAATCCAAGAGGAAGCCAAAATTCATTTTCAAGAGCTGTTAATAGAAGATGGTAATTTAGATATCAATGTACAAGAAATCCTCTCCAAAATATACCGAGCATAATTAGTCAGGAGGACAACTACATGATTAATCAGGAAGTCACAGAAAAAGAACTCCATGAAACTCTATTCCAACTTCATCTAGACAAAGCTCCAAGTCCGGACGATTTCACTGTGCACTTCTATCAAAAGTGTTGGCATATAATAAACATAGATCTCCTGAGAATGGTACAATATGTCCAGAAATCCGATAAGATTTGGGGTAACACAAACTCCACCATTTTATCTCTAATTCCAAAGAATCTGAATCCTTCATCCTTTACTAGACTTAGACCCATCTCCCTCTGGAATGTTTCCTATAGAATCATAGAAAAAATCATAGCCAACAGAATCAAAACGATACTTCATAAACTCATCTCCCCAAACCAAAGTGGTTTTATGGAAAAAGGCAAATGATTGACAATATAATTTTGGTTCAAGAAGCAATTCATTCAAGAAGGGAAAGGAGAGATCAAGCGATGATAGTAAAAATCAACATGGCTAATGCTTTCGACAGAGTAAGGCATTCCTTCTTGATAGCAGTCTTGAAAAAGTTTGGATTTAACACTGGTGTCGTGGCTTGGATATCAGCATGTATAACCACACCATGGATAGCACCTCTGGTCAACAAACGACCGACAAGTTTCTTCAAAAGCACCAAAGGATTGAGGAAAGGCTTCCCACTTTCCCTAATTCTGTATATAATCATGGCCGAAACGTTGAGAAGGCAACTGGAGAAGGATATAATTGGTAAAGTCATACCAGGAATCAAAATAGCTTGAGGAGTGAAATGAATAAACCACTCTCAATTTGCTGATGACACTCTCCTATTGGGAGGGGCATCCATTGTTATGGCTAAGAGATTCCAAACGGCATTGGAAAACTTCACGCAAGCTTCAGGAGCACTCCTGAACAATAAAAAATCAAATCTTTATGTGTGGAACACCCCCTTGAGAACAACTCTTCTAATAGAAAACATCTTCTGCTTCACGCTAATTGAGAAATGGAAAATGTTCAAATACATGGGCATTCCAATCTACCTCAAAGCCATCCCAAACATGGGTGCTTCCTCTGGGAAGGAGGAAAAACAAACAATTAAAAATTCCATCTAATAAGATGGGACAAAATCAAGCAACCCAGAGAGAATGGAGGTCTGAGTATCAAGGATCCAATGCCAGTCAATTTATCCATGGGAGATAAAATTCTTTGGAATCTTTTTTAAGGAAAGAACGATTGGTGGAAACAAGCAATAAAAAAGAAATATTTATCTGAGGATAGGCTAAGGTGCCTAGACTAGATTAACTCTGTATGTAGAGGATCCCCAGTAGGAAAGCTCCTCTCCACCTCCATTCTCCTCATCCAAAAACAACTCACATGGATCCCAGGGACTGGGAGAAAGATACTCATAAAAGAAGATAGTATGATGGGAAAGCAACCTCTTTGGACTCATATGAATCTACGCCCACTCATAATTTGGCTAGATAGGCAAGGAAAAAAGTGCATAGCAGACATCTCTTCCTAGAACATGGAAAATGGAGACTGGATAGGATGGAACTTAACAAATATGCCAACCAACTTGCAAGAAGTTGAAAAACAACTTCAAAATTTACTAAAAGGATGTGCCCCCATACATATCAACTCCAAATACAAGAGAGGGTGGGGAAATGGAAATTACACAGTCAAACAAGGATATGCACAACTTCTCTCTCAAACAAATTGCCTCCCAAAGGATAAAATCTGGAAAGCTATCTGGACAAACGTCAGTCCCCCCAAAGTAAACTCCTTTTGCTAGATACTAGCCCACGAGAAGCTGCTAACAGGAGAAAACTTGATGAAAAGAAATATGTTTCGACCTTACAGGTGTGAACTCTATTGTAAGGCTTCAGATACTTCATAACATCTCTTCCTCTTATGCCCTTTTTCCAATATAGTGTGGAAAACAACTCTCCAAAATCTTCATGAAAGAATCAGATGGCCAGATCAAACTAAAGAACTCCTCATCAAATGGGTCTCCATTTATCAGGGTACACCCAAAAACCCCCTTTTCAAAGCTCTGTTCAATGCCTTTCCTAAGTTGATTTGTTGGAAATTATGGCTAGCCTGGAACTGATCCACCTTCACAAATGTTCGCACTCCCCCAAAGTTGGTAGCCAAAAGGTAGTAGGACTAATGACACAATTTCTCTCTATCAAAGTTAAGTCCCTTCTCCCCTCTCCCTCCACAACTCCCGAATTTGAATGGATCAGCTCCCTTCACCTTCCCCCGGCCTCTACTCCTCCTCCCCCTACTCCAACCAGACCTAACTGGAAGCTTCACAAAGAGACTGATTATCTCAGATGGTGCAACAATAACCCTGGGGTGGCAGGAGTGGGAGGGGTAATCATATTCCCACGAAGAAATCAAGTTTTATATTACCACTGGAACCTGGGCTTAGCAACAAACAATCAAGCTGAAGCCTACGCTCTGTATCAAGGGATCCTCCTCACCAAAAACAGAGGTATACATGCCATTTCAGTGATTAGGGACTCTAAGATAATCATAAGGAATGCTCGCAAAGGATCCCAATCCTCAAATTTGTCTCTAAGAGTTATCCTACAAAGAATTGCGACAATGACCAAACAATTTCCTAATATACAATTCTTCCATGTACTCAGAAGAAACAATCAACTAACATATGCGCAAACAAATCAAGCAATTGGTTTAGAGCAAGGCACTCTAGTGGTAAATGGAATTTCTCGCAACTCAGCAATAACATGAAATCAAGTAAACATCAAGATGCTATATAGGGCTATCAGCTCAAAAATTGGAGCATGGTGGCAAACACAACTTGGACAACCCTCTCCCAACCTAAAGATATTTCTTCACAACCCCCCCCTCATTTTCAGAGTGGGGATGAAACCTCCTCCCATCCACCCCAGACACCCCTCACTCCACCTGTCCTCTCCACTCCCCTACCACGAGTCCCCTTCACACACCCCCTCTCACCTTTAGTCCTTGATACACTCTCTCACTGTGCTTTATTAAAACCCCCCTTCATGTTCGCACTGCCTTATATCACCCGCCCCTTCTTAGTTTACGATCACCGACCTCCTTTCCTCTCCTCAGTTCGCGTTTGAAGTCTCATCGCTATACCTGCGAAAACTCCTGAGCATGGGAAGAATCTCTGCAGTAAGAAGTTAAGGCATATGATGACATTCAACTTGTGCAGGGCCTTAATTTCAAGTGAGGTGGAGGATAATGACATTAGAGGTAATCATAGCTCGAAAGTATGGCGAACAGTGGGGAATTGGTTAAATTCCATGAATCAATTCAACAGGAGAGATTATGTTGCAGTTGAATTGGTGCATGGACTTGGCAAACGCATAACAGAGAGGAACAACACTGAGAGAATTCTCGATAAGCGCATAGGTTGACACAACAACAGGATCAAAACTGAGGAAACACCTAAGGAATGCGCTAGTGGATGACGTAGCTGGTGGAATGTAAGAAGCACAACAAATATGAAGAGGCAAACTCCAAAAATGGTCACAGTTGAGGAGCATGACAAGGTTTTAAACATAGTCCAAACACTACAAGTTCAGATCTGGGCCCTCTCCACATAGGTACTCTCCATTACGGAAATTACTATTCAACACAGAAGTGAGCAGCAGAGGACTAAAGACAAATGCGAAGCGCTCAGGCAGCAAATTGAGGAGCTAAAATTCATATCTAGGCCAGTTTCTCCTGTCACGACCCTCTTAGATGAGGCCTCCTCCCTAGGACAACACCCACATTTGGACCTCAACCTCTGACCTCTAGCATAGGCAGAACAACATGCACCAGGCCAGACTTGAAAGTAATTCTATGAAATGTTTTTTTGAGCTATATCTAGGTACTTTTTGTAAGGTGTTCACCAACTCAGCACCTTCAGGATTTAGTAGAATAAATAGCACCACTTCTATTCTCCATATACATATTGGAGAACATAGGTGGGAGCACTTTGTTAACAAAAAATTTTATAAACCAAAAAGTACTCGATGCCTGCATTTTTTTGCAGAGTTTTAATATATAATTTTCCCATTTACTGTTAAAAAAATATAAAATTAAAACTTACAGGGATTTCCAAACAATTGGTTATATAATTGTAACGATCCTCCTCGTTAGGTGACAACCCCTTTATAGCAAGTGCAATTTTTTGTTTTGTTTTTAAAAGTGTGTGCACACATGTACAAAGGAAACAACAGATTCAACTCTACATCGTCAACCGATGACTAACAAGACGCAACAACGATGGACACAACAAGACGATGTAAGATGCACATCAAAATCTACCAGTAATGAGCAACAATCGACCGATAAATAATTAGAACTGACTACCCGCCCTTCCTACCCTGCAATGGTTAGGACCTCCAAGACACATAAGCAACGCTCAAGCCTAGGTTCCCATCGATTTTAACCATTTAAGGTCTCATGGCTAGCGACTATTCTGAGGAACATGGAGGTGTCTACATCCAGCCCGACACAAGTAGACCAAGCAATGAAATTAATACAACCAAGTACAACAATAACTAAATGAGCAACCATGTCCTCTACAGAAGGCGCAAGACAAAGGACTCAGACAACGACCAACCATTATTAAGACAAGGCATTATCTATGACTCACTTGGCATTAATTACTGACCAATTACTCCATTTAATTTCTAAAATCGACGAGTTACCAACCCATCCTTAAACTGATGTAAATTGAATTAAATGCAAATTCTCCATTTCCTAGATCAAAATTATGGTACTTAATTCAATAACCCTACCTTTTACATATCAACAATAACAATAAAAACTTTAGTAACCATACCATATTAACAATATCATTACATTTTATATCACAGTAACCTTGCAATTAAAATAACA
Organism: Picea sitchensis; assembly: GCA_010110895.2. NCBI lineage: Eukaryota > Viridiplantae > Streptophyta > Pinopsida > Pinales > Pinaceae > Picea > Picea sitchensis. The sequence goes on from SNQJ01S0056022.1 coordinate 34,707, forward strand.
TTAAATTTTACATTCCCTGTTAGTTAACACTTAAGATTACATTTGGTTTATGTTGCTACAACATTGCCTTAAAACCATCAACATTACATTTTGTATTAAAATAAATTGCCAACAGAAAATCAACAAAATGCATTTCTATATCTAACACTAACCTTACATTGCTTTATGTTGCAAAAAAAATACTCTTACATATTTTAGAAACAATAAACTACCATGGTGTTACCTGTACATATCACCTTCCTTCCGTTGCACTGCTGGAATAATGAGACTATTAAATCTATAGGAAATACTCTTGGGAATTTCATAGATCAGGAAGAACCAAAAGAAGGCCTGTAGGCTTGTGCGCGTATATGTGTAGATGTAGATCTGGAAAAAGGTCTCCCAGAAGCTATTAATCTCACCCTGGACAATTGGAACTACCTACAACAAGTTGACTATGAATAACTTCCATTCAAGTTCAAGATCTGTCATGAGTATGGTCTCTTCACGAAGCATTGTCCAAAATCTCCCCCCAAAACACCGATGGATGATGCAGAGCAGTTGCAACAACCAAGGAAAAAGAAGCAATAGAGGCATGCACCAACCACTAGAGGTTTTCCTACACCTCCCCAGCCCAGTAATGCTACTGAACTTGAGACAACCACAATGATGCCTACTCAAGAACCTCCCAGAAAGGATCCACCTCAATTCACCCCTCCCCTCACCCTCACCCTCCTCATTTCAACCCCTTGAATCCTCAATCCCCCCTTCTGCATAGCCCCCTCCCTCAGCTCCTAATCTGTCGGAAGGTAGTTCAAAACAAATCTTGGAGGAAAACTTAGAGACTGAATCACTTGATACACTGGTTAAAAGAGTGGACATAAAGACTAATCTACATAAAAGAGAAGCTTCGGCCAGGAAGGAACTAGGGAAGTAAACAAATTTGGATCAAATCGCGAGAAAAGAAACAAGGTAGACCAAGAAGCAAAGCAGATCCAACCCCCATAAAGGGGGAAAACCTAAAAATAATCAATGATAAAAATGATCTCCTGGAACTGTAGAGGATTAGGGATCCAGCACAAGCTCTCGCTAACACATGACCTTATTAAAGCAGAGAACCCTCAAATCCTATTGCTCCAGGAGACAAAAAGGAAGGATACTGAAATCCTTCAGGAAAGCAACTACATATGGCGAACATGCAAAGGCATAGCAGTAAGTGCAAGAGGAGCATCCAGAGGAGTCTACACCCTTTGGAACCCCTGCTACTTTGACCTGCAATCCAGACACTCTACGACCCATTGGATTCAAACTACAGTACTCCATTGACAAACAGGTAAAACTCGGACCCTCATAAATGTGTACATGCCTGCCCTTTATCAGGAAAAAGTGGAGTGCTGGTCCTCCCTACAAATTATCAAAAATTCTATTGATCCGAAGGAACTAATAATAGCCGGAGACTTCAATACCACTCTACATCATAAGGAAAAAAAAGGGGGGTCAATCATTCATGACCCATCAAGAGATCATCTTGAGGATCTCATTTCCACCTATCAACTGCTAGACATAAAACCCTCCAACAGGCGCTACACTTGGTTGAATAGAAGACTTGGGCCGGGACACATCATTGCTCAGTTGGATCATTTTCTCCTAAGGAGCTCCTTTTTAGAAGAGGCATATCTTCCAAGCTTGTGCATATTACCTTGGACCGGTTCAGACCATAGAACTATTACCCTTACCCTTTCCCCTCCCCGAAATCGTGGCCCCATCCATTACAGATTCAACCCCTTCTCAATTCCAGAGCCAAGATTCCTTGACATAGTTTCAGACGCCTGGAATTGTTGGATCCAAGGTTCCCCTAATTACATCTGGGAGAAGAAACTAAAAAGTGTAAAAATGGATTTAAAAAGTTGGGTGACAAGAAACAAAGGAAAATACCAGGAAGAAAAATAAAGTTTACTGAGAGAAATGGAAGAGAACAGAAGGAGCCTAGAAGAGAGACAAATCACTCATGAAATCCTCCTCAAAGAGCAACAAAACTTCATGGATTACCAAAAAATCCTACACAAAGAAGAGGAAACTTGGAGACTTAAATCTAGAGGTCTCTAGCTTAGTTTCAGAGATAGAAACACTAAATTCTTCTAGCGAAAAGCGAAAGCAAGGATTTGGAGGAATGAGGTGAAAGAAATAAAAAAAGCAGACGAAAAAAAACCAGATGACCCACATCAAATCCAAGAGGAAGAAAAAATTCATTTTCAAGCGTTGTTAACATAAGATGGTAAATATAGATATCAATGTACAAGAAAGCCTTCTCCAAAATATACCGAGCGTAATTAGTCAGGAGGAAAACAACATGGTTAATCAAGAAGTCACAGAAAAATAACTCCATGAAGCTCTGTTCCAACTTCATCTAGACAAAGCTCCAGGTCCGGATGGTTTCACTGTGCACTTCTATCAAAAGTGTTGGCATATAATAAAGAGAGATCTCTTGAGAATGGTACAATATGTCTAGAAATCCAATAAGATTGGGGGTAACAAAATCTCCACCATTTTATCTCTAATTCCAAAGAATCTGAATCCTTTAACCTTTACCAGATTTAGTCCCATCTCCCTCTGTAATGTTTCCTACAAAATCATAGCAAAAATCATAGCCAACAAAATCAAACCGCTACTTCATAAACTCAACTCCCCAAACCAAAGTGGTTTTATGGAAAAAAGGCAAATGATTGACAACACAATTTTGGTTCAAGAAGCAGGGAAAGGAGAGATCAAGGGATGATAGTAAAAATTGTCATGGCTAATGCTTTCAATAGAGTAAGGCATTCCTTCTTGATAGCAGTCCTGAAAAAGTTTGGCTTTAACATTGGTGTCGTGCCTTAGATATCAGCATGTATAACCACACCATGGATAGCACCTCTGGTCAATGGACGACCGACATGTTTCTTCAAAAGCACCAGAGGATTGAGGCAAGGCTTCCCACTCTCCCCAATTTTGTATATAGTCATGGCCGAAACTTTGAGCACGGAACTGGAGAAGGTTATAATTGGTAAAGTCATACCAGGAATCAAAATAGCTCGAGGAGTGAAATGAATAAACCACTCTCAATTTGCTGGTTACACTCTCCTATTGGGAGGGACATACATTGTTATGGCTAAGAGATTCCAAACGACATTGGAAAACTTCACGCAAGCTTCAGGAGCACTCCTGAACAATAACAAATCAAATCTTTATGTGTGGAACACCCCCTTTAGAACAACTCTTCTAATAGAAAACATCTTCCGCTTCACGCTAATTGAGAAATGGAAAATGTTCAAATACATGGGCATTCCAATCTTCCTCAAAGCCATCCCAAACACAACCTGCACACATATTCTAGAGAAACTCAAAAATAAATTAGAGCAATGGGGAGCCTTTTGGCTGAATCTAGCAGGGTGTACAGTGCTAATAAAATATATTCTCATGGATCTTCCCATCTTCCAATTCTCCTCTTTGCTCACCCCTCAAAATGTCAAAGCTGAAATTTCTAGAATTATAAGGGGCTTCCTCTAGGAAGGAGGAAAAACAAACAATTAAAAATTCCATCTAATAAGATGGGACAAAATGCTACACAAGATGCTACACAGGGCTATCAGATCAAAAATTGGAGCACGGTAGTAGACACAACTTGGACAACCCTCTCCCAACCTAAAGATCTTTCTTCACAACCCTTGGCTCGTTTTCAGAGTGGGGACGACACCTCCTCTCGTCCACCCCACATGCCCCTCACTCCACCTGTCCCCTCCACTCCCCTACCGCGAGTCCCCTTCACACACCCCCTCTCACCTTTAGTCCTTCATACACACTCTCACTATCCTTTATTACAACCCCCCTTCATGTTCGCACTGCCTTATATCACTCGCCCCTTCTTAGTTTACAATTGTCGACCTCCTTTCCTCTCGTCAGTTCGTGTTCGAAGTCTCATCGCTGTACCCGCGACAACTCCTGAGCGTGGGAAGGATCTCTGCAGTGAGAATTTAAGGCGTATGATGATGTTCAACTTGTATAGGGTATTAATTTCAAGTGAGGTAGAGGATAATGGCATTAGAGGTAATCATAGCTGGAAAGTATGGCGAATGGTGGGGAATTGGTTAAATTCCATGAATCAATTCAACATGAGAGATTATGTCACAGTGGAATTGGTGCATGGACTTGGCAAACGCATAACAGAGAGGAACAACAATGAGAGAATTCCTGGTTAGTGCATAGGTCATCGTAGCAACAGGATCAAAACTGAGGAAACACCTGGGGAATGCACTAGTGGACGACGCAACTGGTGGAATGTAAGAAGAACAACAAATATGAATAGGCAAACTCCAAAAATGGTCACAGTTGAGGAGCATGAAGAGGTTTTAAACGCAGTCCAAACACTACAAGTTCAGCTACGGGCCCTCTCCACACAGGTACTCTCCATGACGAAAATTATTATTCAACACAGGAGTGAGCAGCAGAGGACTAAAGACGAATGTGAAGCGCTCAGGCAGCAAATTGAGGAGCTTAAATTCATATCTGGGCCAGTTTCTCCTATGAATACCCTCTTAGACAAGGCCTCCTCCCTAGAACAACACCCACATCTGGACCTCAACCTCCAACCTCTAGCATAGGCAGAACAACACGCACCAGGCCAGACTTGAAAGTAATTCTATGAAATGTTTTTTTGAGCTACATCTAGGTACTTTTTGTAAGGTGTTCACCAACTTAGCACCTTCAAGATTTAGTAGAATAAATAGCACCACCTCTATTCTCCATATATAGATTGGAGAACACAGGTGGGAGCACTTTGTTAACAACAAATTTTGTAAACCAAAAATTACTCGATGCCTGCGTTTTTTTCGTAGAGTTTTAATATATAATTTTCCCAGTTACTGTTAAAAAAATAAAAATTAAAACTTACAGGGATTTCCAAACAATTGGTTATATAATTTTAACGATCCTCCTCGTTAGGTGACAACCTCTTTAAAGCAAGTGCAATTTTTTTTTTTTTTTAAAGTGTGTGCATGCGTGTACAAGAGAAACAACAC
>SNQJ01S0056023.1:15836-31525 GCA_010110895.2 Picea sitchensis
TTTTATCACTTTTTTAGACTCACAAAGGTTATATGAAAAATGAACCCCTTGGAGTCCTCTTTAAGCTCTTTTCAGACTCTCTAAACATGAAAAGATGGTCGGAAGATCTTTTTCTTTTCACACTAGTAAAAGTATTTGAAGAAAACGTCTGATAAGCGGTAGGTTATCTATTTTTTGGTCTCACTAGACTAAATTACGAAAAAGGACCTAATGGAGTTCATATTAAATATATGAAAAGGATAATACAACCAGTGCCTTGATTTTTTAAGGTCCCTTCCAATAGTTCCTTGCTTCCCACACACTTCTTCTCCACGAATTATGAGATCAACAATCTATATTGACAAAGCAAAGCTCAAAGCCAACATACAAGCTCCAAAAACTCCAAGCTACAAAACTCAAGAACTTTCCAATGAAGCTCTAGCCAACTCAATCCAACTTTGCCCATGAGAACTCCTCTCCTTTTATAGGCTAAAAAGGATAGGGCGAGGAGGTTAGGATGATCCCATGAGATCAGGGATGCGAATGAGATCCAAATTGATCGGAGGCCACCTCACCCTCGAAGCTTCTATTCTAGAAATTTCGAGAAATTCCTCTTTTTCCTTTGTACGAAAATCGTCGCACTCTTAACACTGAGAAAACTGCGATGACGTCGAAGGCCACTGTGGTGCAACCTGCGACGATCCTAGATTTTTTCACCCTTAAAACTAAGCAAGGTGCGATGATCCCTTTTTCTAAGATTTTTGAGAAAGGAAAAGTATAATTCCATCTCTCTGGGAAAATGTATCTTCATTCTTCTTCAGGGATTCAGGACATTGATCCTTCTCAAGACAAAGGATAGGTTTACATCATTAACAGTCATAGGGGTGATGAAAATAATGTGTAAAAATCATGCCACCAATGGTAAAAACTTAATTAATAATCATGCAAACATATTTTTACAATTTTATTATTGTTATTTATGTTATGTCTTTCCTCCCTTCAAACACCATGGGTGGATACCATGGTTTGTCAAAACCATGGGCTAAAAAATGTTGATTTAGTGGAAGAGGTGGATGGCCACCAATTTCTAGTTGGATCGGACCTCACCTCTTAGGAATTAATGGTCCCCATTGCGTCAAGTTCCTATAGGAGATGGGGAAACCTTTGCAGAATTTTAATCTTGGTGCACCACTTTCCTTGCTGAAGAAGTTGTCCTGCTTTGAAAATCCAATAGATTTCTATGATCTATTGTCACCAAACTGAAACTTGCATGGAACCTGATGTTGGTTGTGTCATTGCTTGTACTTGGAATTATCCTTTTGAATGATGTCATGAACCTATTGTTGGAGATGTGTTCAACGAATTTGGCTACTCGATTTTCCTTGGTCTGAGTGTGGGAGGACTATGTTGGTGAAGATGCTTCAGGAAGGGATCCCTCAATGGGGGCTAGTGGCTAGAACCCCAAGAACACTTGAAAAGGGTTGTGGTCAATATAACTATGAAGGAATATGTTATAGATTTTTTGAACATATGGAAGACTCTCATTCTCTAGAAGTGGGTGCCTATAGATTAGACCATTGGGTAAGGGAGCACTGATACCAAGTAAATTGAATGATTGACTTGGAAGTGAAAGGAACCCCTATAAGTGAAGAAAAAACATTTTTGTTCTCCTCTACTAATCCAAATTGGATCATTATATTATTTTTCATCTATCTCAGTGCTTTTAAAGTGGAAAAAAGTGGAGGAATCAGATTGCAAGGTCATTTTAGTGGTAGGTCCTAGTTTGGAAAATTAGGGTTTGAAACCTTCTAAATCCATTTTGAGGAATTAAACATAGTTTTTTGGGGTTTTGATGTTCATAAATTATGCACACCTCCTGGACGATTTCCTACACTTTGAGACCTTTCCAACAGTGCATACCATGTGTCAATCAGAGATCATATGCAAATGTTATGCCTATCACAAGTTGACCTATCATGTTGACCATCATGGTATTAGAGGATGCCACATCAGCCCCCGTTACTCGTGCATATGGGGATTTTCGCATGATTACTTTCAATAAGAATCTAGAAGGTCCGAAACATTACCACAATTGAAGGTTCCATTCTATGTTTTTATATTTTTTTCCATAGTAGAGTAGAACAATTGGGAGTGGGAAATTAGAGAGCATAACAGAAGGGGTTAATGTTTTGCAGTGGCCTAACATGGCATAGGTCTCAAGTAAATCCATAGATATTTCCTTCTTCTTTGTACTTGCATTATTTCTATACTAGAGAAAAGACAAAGCAAAGAAGCCTCACCTTCTAGCTGGGTTTTCTCCCGTAAGGGTTTCCCAGAGAACATATGTGTGTTATTTTTTGCATGGTGTGTGATTGTATTTCCATGTTATCTATTTTCCACATTTTATCTATTTCAAGCATACGTAGAAAATAAATAACTAAATATTTTGGAATCTAATTAATTTAACATTCATAGTGTATATTTCAGTTTTATTTATTAGATTTGTTGTAATGAACTGTCCATTAGAATATCCACGATAGTTTATAGATAATCTACAATCTTGTTGACCTACTTTTGTAGTATAGAAAGGTATTGGGATGGGGTTGTAGCGGTCATAGTGACCTTCCGATCGCCTTCTCACCGAATCATGAAGAGGTAAAACTTTGTGGTTTGAGTGATTACTTTATGGAACTATATTATCGAGATCATTGAAATGGTACTAGTCAAAACTACTTATGGTACCCTATAGAGATGACCCTCCATAGTAGCAATGACACTATGTAGTCGAGACTCATAAATAGCATGGAATTTCCACATATAATGTTTTCCTAAAAGAACATCACAAACCTTGAGTGGGGAAACATCACATAGTACCTCATCTTTGAAGGGCTTGATGTTGTATGACATATGACACTGCTCGATGGAACAAATATCTCTTCCCCAACTCAACCATTCGATGGTATATGGTTGGGGGTGTGGGAAGCTTCATTCTTTTGACAACCCTGATTGAGATTAGGTTCTTTTGGCTCCTTTTGTCAATAATGAAATGCAGTAGGATTCCCTTCACCCACATCTATGAATGGGAGAGGCGCTCCCCTTCCTCCATCTCCTCTAACTTGTTGGGTTGGATCTTTGTAGTTGCGATGGTAGCACTAGGTTTCACATTAATGATCCACTTTCCCTTATCTTGCTTCAAATCAGATCTTGAGTTAGGGTATGATTTGTTTTCTTTGAGCTCAACCAACAATGACTGTTTCGAGGGACATTCATTGGTGTTGTGCCAGAGGATTTTGTGGAACTCATACCACTTTCCGCTATCCTACTTTGACTTCCCATCACCATTATTTTCCTATGGATTGGATTGGTTTTATTAAGGTTGGCCTCCCTTTCTCTATCTCTTGTTATTTGATTTAGGGTCACCTTTGCCATGATTCTGTTGTTGTGGATTTGCAGACCTGGACTTACACTTATTTCGTTGCTTAAATTTCTACTCAATTTTGACAACATGTTGATAAGAATATCTGAGGGAGGAGATTTCCAAGAAATCCATCTATGTTTGGATCTACTTATGTAGGTCGTTGCAGTACTTCAGAACTATGTTTCACTCAGAATATCTGATACCCAACTTTGAGTATAAGGTATGGAAGATGTTAGTTTACTCTGACACTGTCTAGTCTCTTTCTTGATGTAGAGACGTCCATCTCGTGTACTGGTCATCATAGTTTCCAACATAGTAGAACTCCTCCTTGAGGGCATTAAAAAAGGCTTCCCAAGTGGGTCCTCTCCCAAATTCCATAGACTCATATTTGTGATGTCTTTCCTAGTAGCATTCCCACTAATGTTTAACATGGGGGAGGGGTTTAAGGAGAGTGAAGGTGATCTTTTCAACATCATTTTTTTTTTAACAAAGTAATTCCCTTCTAACATATTCATCCATTTATCCAAATCATATGCATCTATTTGTCCTTCAAATAAGGGGATATCAAAATTTATGTGTACCTTGAAGGGTGTCACACCTTCAAAATAATTGCTTGTCGAAGATTCCTCAACCACTGTCGGTAGTTGTCGAAGGATTTGAGCGAATTTTTCCATCATCTTGTTCCTTTATCACACGAGAGATTTTTCAAGAAACATCTTGAAAGGATATCTTGCTCCATCATCTCTCTTTTCCTCCGCTATAGGAGGTCACTTGGGATGGTGAGAGAGGGAATTACCAAGCGAAACTAGCTCGAGACCCAACTCTCTATACCCTGACCTCATCAGGGACATGCACTGAGAAAAAATAAGGAGAAGATTGCTCTAATTTCACTAATCCAGATTATGTTGAGAATGAAATGAGATACAAACAAAACTATAGCAGAGAACACATAAATATAGTGAAAGCCAACTTTTATTAATGAATAATATAGTAGAACACAAACTGGCTAGAATGGTGGTAGATTATCTCTGAAGAGAAAGAGATGTTGGCTACACTCATTCACAAAAAAGATTTTACAAAAGGTCGAAATGGTGACCTTGTTGACTACGTCATGAAGTATTAATAATATGTCCTTTTACAAATGGGGGAGCTCATATATATAGTACTTATGAATGTCCTTTACCTCAAAAGTCATATCGTTTCACTTTTTTTAATATTAGTATATTATGATTTTATTTTCTTTATCTCATTTTACAATACCACGGGTCACAAAAACCACGGGCTCATACCACCATTGGTAAAATATTAATTAATAATTGTGAAAACATATTTTAACCATTTTATTTTTGTTATTTATTTTATTTCTTTGCTCCCTTTACGTACCATGGGTGGATACCATGGTTTATCAAAACCATGGTCTCAGAAATGTTGATTTGGTGGAAGAGGTGGATCGCCACTGATCACCTCTATAAAAAAATCCCAGGCTAGAACTAGAACAAGGAAATATTTTTCAAGTTTCAAATGTTAAGGAGAAGAATTGCAGGACCCCATAAGCACAAGTTGCAAGGAAGAGTTGGTTAATAGAATCCCATAAGTGGCTAGACAACAAGCATTTTCTTTCCTTGTTTTTTTTTAATGTTTTTTCGAGTAGTTTGTTTGCTCCAACAATATGTATGACATTATACCTGCAAGGATAGAGTAGGGTTTTTTAGGATTGCAGACCCTTTAAGGAAGAAATTGGTTCATTTTTTCATTTTGGACATATTGCCTCAACTCGGATTTTGTATTTTATCCTAGTTGATTGGCTTCACCATAGCCTTATTTTGTAATATAAATCTTATCAGTTATTATTTAAAAAAAATACATTGTCTATGACTCAGGATGTAATTTTTTATAGTTAATATATTAATTTATACAAGTTGAGGATGAACTTGACCTTATTAAAGTGAAGTAATCTTTGTTACTTGTTGAAAGTGAATCAACCTTAGGATGTAATTTTTGATAGTTGATGACATCTCTACATGTTAATGATAAACTTGACCTTATTAAAGTGAAGTAATCTTTGTTGATCAAAGTGAAGCAATACTTGTTGGACAAGTTGTTTGATAGTTTTTCTTTATGTTAGTGGCACTTTGGGTCTCTTTTGATTGATAAAAAGTGTGTATGAGTTGGATAAGTTATTCCATGGTTGATAGTTGTTCTTTTATGTTAGTGGTGATTTGGATCTTTGTCGATTGACTAAAGTGTTGGACAAGTTATTTGATGGTTGATAGTTGTGCTTTGTGTGTCTCTTCATTGACAAAAAGTGTGTATGAGTTGGGCATGTTTTTATATGGTTCATAGCTATTCTTTTATGTTAAGTGTGCTTTGGGTTTCTCTGGAACGAAAAACAAAAATGTCTATGAGTCACTCTTTATGAACAAGTGGTAGACAAGGTAATGGATATTTGTAGAGGTTGTCATTTTCAATGGATTGTTATTTAATGTGGTTGTCAATCTTTAATAAGGAATAGGATGTTGACCACAAAGAATAACAACAAAAAAAGATAAGGAAAACCAAAGAAATATGCATCCAAATATGGAGATGAACAAATGACAACTACTATCTAGATTGGTACTCACCAAAAAGAGATGAGAAAAATCAAAGAAACAAGTTGTGTGATAGTTGTTTTTTATGCCAGTGGCACTTTGTGTCTCTTTTGATTGATAAAAAGTGTGTATGAGTTGGATAAGTTATTCCATGAGAGTTGTTCTTTTATGTTAGTGGTGATTTGGGTCTTTGTCGATTGACAAAAAAATTGGACAAGTTGTTCTATGGTTGATAGTTGTGCTTTGGGTCTCACTTCATTGACAAAAAAGTGAGTATGTGTTGGGCAAGTTTTTATGTGGTTCATATTTATTCTTTTATGTCAATTGTGTTTTAGATTTTTCTTAAACGACAAAAAATGTCTATGAGTCAATGTCTATGAACAAGTGGGCTGATAAGGTAATAGGTATTTGTAGTGGTTGTCATTTTCAATGGATTATTATTTAATCATGTGGGCAATCTTTGATCAAAAATAGGATGTGGACCACACTACAAAAGAAATAGCAACAAAAAAAATATTTATTGTGGTTGTCATTTTTAATGGATTATTATTAAATGAGGTTGACAATATTTGATAAAGAATAGGATGTTGATCACACTACAAAAGAAATAGCCAAAAAAGATGAGAAAAATCAAAGAAACACACATCCAAATATGGAGATAAACAAATGACAACTACTATCTAGATTGATACTAACCCAAAAAAAAATGAGAAAAATAAAAAAAAATACTCATCCAAATAGAAAAATGAACAAATAACAACTATTATCTAGATTACTACTCATCAACAATATAAACATCAATGAACTTAACATACTTAGACTTCACAACATTAACATCAACCATACCTATAAAGGTGACACCACCCACCATCAACTTGGTCCATCTCCTAATTATTGTTTCAAAACTGTTGCATACTTTCACAACATTACGAAGAAAGTGGAAACAAAGAGAACTTTACTGCATACTTTTACACCATTATTAAGATGGTGAAAACAGAAACCCAAAGAGAACTTTACTGCATATTTTTACAACATTATTAGGATGGTGAAAACAGAAACCCTGGTTCATCTGGCATAATAAAATCATAGTTTATCAAATTGCATTAAAGCTGCACTAAACAGTAAGTACCGTATAGAGGCACTGCGTTGTTGTTCCCTATTCTTATTGGCCTTACAACGTTCAACATCCCTGCAACCATTGTCGAGGTGGTTTGGCAAGATGGTTGGGAAGTAGTGTTTGTAGGCTTATCAGAGTTCAAATTCCTCATGAAGTATGACTTGTTGTGATAAGGTTGGAAGGATGGTTTGGCAAGATGGTTGGGAAGTAGTGTTTGCAAGCTCTCCATCTGGGTTCGTGCCTTGTGATAAGGCTGGAAAGATAGTTTAGCAAGATGGTTGGGAAGTAGTGTTTGCAGGTTCTCCATCTGGGTTCAAATCCCCCATGAAGTATGGCTCCTTGTAATAAGGCTAGAAGAATAGACACCCCTCTACAACGTTTATCGATTCCCTAGATCTAAAAAAACATCCAAATAGTGCACACAGCCTTTATAGGTGAGGATGATACCTAATGCATTCAGCCGCCAGAAGTTCAGTGAGTGTGGTGGGAAGAAAATCATCAAAGGATGCATGAGCAATATATAACTGGGAGTCCCATTTAAGGCGACTCACAAAGAGATTCTCACCAACTGTTGTGACAAAGATTGAAACGATTATGTGGATTTGAATGCATGATCTCCCAGCGCCACGAGGAGGCGATCAAAGAACCAGAAAAATCCGAACACAGTCTGCTCTTATCCAATACCTGGAATATATGACAAATACTGAGCTACTTTATCCCGTACCATACAGTGAAGCTACCCTCCTGATCCCTCACCATCCAGTGAACCTCCCCTTTTGTCAGGTCTGATTTCCCCGACGACCTGTCCGGAGAGATTTATGAGAAGACAATGGGCTCTGTTCATCGTCTTTTCAGAATATTTGTTGTAAAGGTTTTTTCATTTTATCGTCTACTGGCGTGCTCCTCAATAATGACACAAGTACAAAAATCATTGTATAGAAGCCTGAACTTCTAAAAGCCTGAATTGTGACAGAATATCAACTTGATAACCAAAAGTAACTTGGAAGTTCAAACGTTAACATAAAACAAATTATATAAAGCAAAAACTAACCTAATAGTATACTGAAGATCAAAGACCTGTACGGATTTGAAACGAAAAGGAAAACTAACCTACTAGTCAACACAATATGAGAACTTGGAGAACTCTTTGCAGTATTGAGAAGGGTTTTTAATAGTCTTTTCCAAATTTTGAAGTAACAAGTCTTATCCAAAAGTTTGTGATATACATTTCCAAGGTTTTGGACAAAAACTTGTCGCTTTAAGATGGTTCATGTTATAAAGTTTATCATGAAAATCAAGATTTTTGGACAAATTCTAGATTTGTTTGAAATTTTGAAGTGATAGATTCTTGTTTGTAACCTTTTCAGTGTACATTTGTAAAGTTCAAACAAAAACTTGTCATTTCAATATTTTGAATAAGATTTTTAACAAAATGTATAAGGCTCTTTATAAAAACAATCGGACAAAGTCATTTCTTTAGAAAATGGCTATTCAAAAATTTCACTTACAAACAATCCCATATGATTTGTTATCCATGCTACATTTTTATTTGGATGGGGTTTGTTGCTAATGGAGATCTTTATTGATTAGACTAATTCCCATCGAGAGGGCTTTAGGCATCTCTAGGAACTCAAAGTTAGCATTTTTAATTTTTAATTTGAGTTGTAAGGTTGTTACTCCATTGAAGTTAATTACCATAGAGAATAGGAAAAGTATTCTTTTTTGTGATTTGGGTGATTTTTATCTTCAAATTTTGTAAATACAATTTTGAATTGATGTAAATTATGGTGAAATTGTTTGCTAAGATTGCATATTGTGAACATTTTGTGATTTGTAAAGTGCAGTGGATATTACACTAGAACATTTTGACACAACAAATCTGATAAATAAAACTAAAATTAACACTATGAAGGTTAAATTCATTTAGATTCCATAATCTTTAGTTAGTGATTTTCTGCTTATGCATGAAATAGATAAAATGTGGAAAATAGAGAACAGTAAAACACAATCACACACCATTCAAAAAAATAACACAAAGATTTACCCCGGGAAACCCTTATGGGAGAAAACTCAACTAGAAGGTGAGGTTGCTCTGCTTTATTTTCTCTAGTATGAAAAAAATGCAAGAAGAAAGGAGTAGGCACTCTCTATGGAGTTACTTGAGACCTGTGGCATGTTTGGATGCTACAACACATTAACCCCTATGTTATATTCTCTAATTTCCCACTCCCAGTTGTTCTTCTCTGTTATGGAACAAAATAAAATAGCATAGAATGGAACCCCTTCTTCTCCTAGCGGCCCGGTATTTAACATAGCTCGATGGTCATCTAGGGTTAGGGTATTAACTTCCTCAACCCTAAATTAATGATTATGTTTGGACCTTCTAGAATGTTTTATAAAATCCACTATGTGGCTAACCCCACACAATTAAGTAATGGGGGTTGACGTGGTATCCACTCGTACCATGGTGATTAATACAGCAGGTCAACTTGTGGGAGGCATAACTTTTTCATATTATTATAACTCAAAATGTCACTTCTATGCATCCTTGATGTTGGCCTATTCATTCATACATATGCTAACCCATTTTGATGGAGTTCTTCTCAAAAAACAACTTTTTGTATGGCATACATGCCTTGTTGTATAGGCAGAGAGCGTACATACGCTAGTTGCATACCTGAAATCCCACACACATACGCTAGATGCACTACTAAAAGCACGTGTGTACTCTAAAAGGCGAGAAAAAAATATAAAATCCACGCTTTCCGGTGGAGTTTACGGGCTATCTTAGGTTTTGCAACCATCTTAACTCATGTAGCCCTTCTGGCAACAAACTAACCATCATTTTCTCATATAAAAAGGGCCCTACGGGGGTCATTTGGAGATATCAAACTAGAGGCAAGAAAACTCTGCCAAATTTTCTCCCTTGATTCCCAAGCCTTATGCATTTTGCTCTGAGTTTTTCCTCAGCATTCCCTTTCATCCATCTTCCTTATACCATCCATCCTTCTCGCCTTATGTTGGCATGTTGGTGGCGAAGATAGTATTGGGAATAATGCACTTGGAGACGAAGTAGAGGAACCTATGCGAGGTTTGTGGAGCGACGCTAGGAAAGTTCAGGTTGTAACCTCCAATTTTGTTATTAATAAAAGATAAAATTTCTTGTCCCAGATCTTTATGTCTATGTGTTTACGTTTATGAATCTTTTCATGAATAACTGACTCTTTAGATAATCTTGATAGTTAAGCATACATTGTCCTAGATTGTTCTATAGTATTGTTTCAGGCCAAATTTGGAAGGAAGCATGTAGTCTTGGAACAAACACTAATAGGAAGGGAATGATATCAATTGTAAGGACTTAAGCTACATGTTTATATCTTATTTCCCTTCCCTTAATTATTGTAAGGTTGTGTGTGGTTTGGGGTAGAATATAACCTTTTCTGTCTTTTACGGTGTCAAGGCTCTACCTAGTCGCTAGACTCAGAGTAAGGGGATTTTCCCCCTAACAGTATGTCGACTCCACTGGGGAGTCTCTCTAGGGTCTTGTTAGGAGATATTTGTTTGTCTTGAGTTCTTGTTTTTTGTTGAGTGTTCTAAGTCTGTTTGGGTCTCTGGTCACCTTCCAAGGACTTACCTGCTTCTCTGATTTGGGTGGTCTGTCTGAATCTTTCTCTATTTTTGAGATTTTTCGGTCACATACGCGCCCTATTCTATACCCAAACCGCGTACATATGTGTTCTTCTATATACCCATCCCATGTACATATGCAAAATGATTGTGCACAACACGTATGCCTTTCATTTTGAAGAGTTTTTTCAAAAGATTTTCTTTTCTTTTAGGAAACCTTTGGTTCCTCGGGACTTCCTGAGTTCCAGAGACCTTTGTTGGTTGTGGTTTGTCTAGGTTCAAGGCTTAGATTGATTATGAAATAACAAAAACAAAAACCTCTTGTATAGCTTTTTTGGCTTATTTTTAGCTTGATTTTTAAGAAAAATGAGTTGCATTTAAAAAAAAAGATTCCCATGAATCGTTTATTTTGCAGCTTTTTTTAGCATATTTTGTTAGTTTTTCTTTGATTAAAATAAAATAAAATAAAAAACATGTTTTTATGCTAGTTAGGTCTCTTTCTTTCTTTGCACTATTATTTGAAACAAAAAAAGAAATTAACATAAGGTTGTGTTTTCTTCTCATCTTGAAAGCATTTCAAAAGAAAAAATAAGAAAGAAAATCCTTTCATTTGCTCTTTTGTTTCACTCGAAAGTTGCATTGTGCATTTTGCATGGAAAGAAAAAAAAATGCATCTTTAGGTTTGAAGGATTGTTCATGCATTTTCTTTCCTGGAACTCTTTTTCATTTGAAGGATTAGTGTAAATTTTTATTTTCCAATGTTCTTATAAGTTTCATTTTTGCAAGAGTCTCAAACAACATCAGTTGCACTTCTATACCCTTTGAGTAAAAACAACCACTAAAATGAATGCTTAATCTTAAAATCAATTAGACTTTTTTGTTTATAGGGTACACCAATTAGACTAGGATTTAGGGTCTTGGATTAAGTGTGGATAAGAAACTCTTCAAGGCCACTTAATGAAACTTAAGAGTCTGAGATAGGGAGTGTTGAAGTCTAGTGTCATAAGATTTAGCCAGGACCCCCCTCTAACACAAGGGGCTAAATATGAGGTCACATGAGGAAAGGTAGAGGAGATAACCCCTCCAAATCCAGACTAAACGCATTGGGGATTGTATTTTGAGGTTAATCCTTGGGATTCTGTTGACTGCATTTGACTACGGAGCTACTTGGACCTCGAATCCGTTTGGGATCCTTAGTTGTCTTCTGGACCATTTGATTTTGGTACCCTCAAGCTTTAGACATAGTTATCTTGCTCATACGATCTGTGATGCCTGGTGACTCAACGCGTGTTGACAACCTAGTTTCCTTTTATATGGACTCACACAGGTGACTGTGGGGGGCATACTACGGTACCTATGGCAGATGTCGAGCCACGCTTCATAGAGTATATCCAGAGGACATTTCCGTGTTTGAGTTACACTTGCACGGGTAAGTTTCTCTAGTGTTGGTTGGCGTAACTGCTCTTCCTACCTCTTTCCCATTTGTTTGTGATGTTTCTTGTAGGAATTTTTAGTGGAGTGTTTCTTTGTATAGTTGGCCTTAGGTTGTGTCAGCATCACCATTGTTGGATCATGGATTCAAGGTGGTTGACCAACTGCTTCATTGGTCAGGAAGGACCCCTGGTCTTTCTCTTGAAAGCATGGAGCTGCCTCTTAGAAGGCATGGGTTTTTATACTATTGGTTCACCAGAGTTAGTATGTGAGATTTTTAAGGACTTGAACGATCCTGCAAAGGACAAACCTGTGCATAATATCTTCACGGATAAAGTTCTTGACAATACCAACCAAGGAACCCTTTCGCAAGGGGATTCTTGTACTTTTCCTTTATTTGGAAACATTGGTGTCCCTTTGATGGCCACTTTGAATATTCATGGGTTGAATGTGGGACTAACATGTTGGTTGGGTACCATTCCAAATGTCTCAAATGTTCTTGACACTTCTCAGTTAAGAAACTTATGTCATGGGAATCATGTTGATGTTCCTTCATCGACAAAGTCTTCTCCTCATCCTTCTTCCTTCTTTGGTGAAAGTATAGCTACTAGTAACCGGAAGTCTAAATGAAATAGAAAGAGGAATAATAGGAAGAATAAATCACCAACCTCTGCGAGTCACATTGGAGATAGGTTGTCAACCTATGCAAGTCATGTTGAAGACTAGCACCTAGCCTCTGCAAGTCATGTTGGGGGCAGGAAACCAACCTCTGAAAGTCATGAGTGGGGGAAATGTATAGTCACTACTAGTCACATTGGTGATAGGTCTGTAGCCTCTTCGAGTCATGTTATCAACCAATCACCAACCTCTGCAAATCATGTTGGAGATGTGAAACCAACCACTGCAATTCATGTTGGGGGCACAAATCTCGTAAATGTGAGTCATACAAGTGATATGTCAAAAACCTCGACTAGTCATGATGGGGGCATTGATTCTGTTGNAATGTAAGGTGGATTAGGTCCACTATATTATTAAATAAGGCCCATTATGATAGTTAGATATAATAAATGTAAGAGGACTTCTTGGAAGGTTCTACTTAAAGAATATTCCTCCTCTAGAATGTTCTTAGGTGATGGTAACACTATATAAAGGGGTTCAATCAATGTAATGGGATATGAATAGAAATATTGTATTTGGATTTGTAGCTCATTAGGAGGTTTCCCCCTCGAAGAGGCAAGTGAACAGGAGAAGATCCATTCCATAATAGGATCCATTGTATGGTGTTGCCCTACCCTAAGGGTTTGATAGTAATAAAAGAGATTTTGCATATTGTTATTCTATATCTATTGTGGTTCTTTTGTATTTAGTCTTTGACTCTTAACAAGTGGTATCAAAGCACTTTCCTTGGTAGGAAGTGTGGGCAAATATTTTTTTTTGTAGATTTATCTTTTCCGAAAAAAAGAGGGTTGTGACATTCCAGATGATTTATGTAGGTTTTGGTGTAAAATTTACAAAACCTGGTTGTATATCTGAGTTCCTCTTAGAAAAACACCCAAGTTAAAAAAAATCATATGAAATGGAGTCCAGGAAGTCAAGTTATTTGCATTTTAAAATATGTAATTTCCAGGGTGTTTTTTCCGCAGAAGGCCGCGTGATTTTACTGATTTTTGTAGTATCCGAGGCTGAATTTAAAAAAAAAAAATGCATATCTGAGTTCCTCTCACAATTTCACCCATTTTCAAAAAAAAATCGTCCAAATCAGAGCTCTGGAAGTGAAGATATCGCATATTTAAAATCAGCTATTGTTTTTTGGTTTTTCGTGACGGCGACTGGATTGCAGATTTCATAACTTTTCATAGGGTGCTTAGATTGTTACCAAATCAATTCCATTGAATAAATTATTTTAAGAGCTTTCTTTTGGTATATTTTACGTGGTGTTTCCAATTTCTATTTCCTCTCAAACCCTTGAAGAAATTCTACATATCACTGAAGCATTCAATGTAAGGTGGACTAGGTCCACTATATAATTAAATAAGGCCCACTATGATAGTTAGATATAATAAATGGGTAGTTAGATATAATAAATGTAAGAGGACTTCTTAGAAGATTATACTTCTAGAATATTCCTCCTCTAGAATGTTCTTAGGTGATGGTAGCACTACATAAAGAGGTTGATGCAATGTAATGGGATATGAAGAGAAGTATTGTATTTGGGGCAGTAGCTCAATAGGAGGAAGCCCCCCCTAAGAGGCAAGTGAACAAGAGAGGATCCCTTCTAGGATCCATTGTGATGCAGGATCATCGCTCCACCTCAACAAATGCACCAACACACCAATACACAGACGCACATTGGAGAAAGGGAGAGGCACCGACCCTCCCTTTTTTAAAAATTTGAAATATGATTCAATATGGATTTTCATGTTGTAAGGTTGTAAGAGCCAGAACATAATTTTGTACAGGTAGTGGATAGGGTTGCCTTAAATGGTTGCCCGTAGCAGGTCCAGATCGTAGTCAGCTCTGGACATTCATTTATGGAATGTAGCCGTAGGAGTATGGTGTTGTAATTGAGACAATGATGGAACTAAGGCAGTGAAGAGGATAAGCTCGTAGAGCCCTCTTTTATAATGAGGGGAATTGAGAGTTAGGAGACTTGAGAGAGAGAGATCTCAGGTAGAGAGAGTCTTATGAGACTTAGGAGGTAGAATAGTTCTGAGAGAGAGATTGAGAGAATTAGGACTCTGTTGCAGTCCAGTTTTTGTAAACATCTGTATAGACACACAAAGATATTAGAAAATCGTTTTTTTCCTACATATGGTGTGTTTATGTATTGGTATTCATTGTTATGCTTTTATATGCCATTCATGTTTGAATGTATGAACTGGTGAAGTATTGTATGAGTTTCAATTGTTTCTCATATTAGAGTTTTCGAGTGCAAGGAGTGCACATAGTCCGCAAGGAGTGCGTTGACAGAGGTGAGTTAACCTCAAGGAAAGCTCAGGAGGGATACCATTGAACCTTCATCAGTATAAGTGCAAGGAGTGCACCAAAAGAACTCTTTACTGAGTTCAAAGAGAAGCAGAGTTACTGAGAACTATGTAGATCTCTATCAAGTGGGCATCGAGTGGGTGCAAGTGTGCACTAAGGGAAATATGTGTTGAGTTCAAGAAGAAACAAAGTTACTGAATACTCTGTAAGAAACATCTCTGCAAGGTGTGCATCGAGCAAGGAGAATGCCAGGAGGGAGAGAATAATTTCTTGTTCAATAAATACTTCGGGTCTGAGTTTGACGAGATACCAGAAACGCAAGGAGTGTGTGGGTGACAAACTTATTCTAAGTCCTAAATATCAGAAGAGATAACGCTCTCATAAGCGTAAGCGAGACCCAAGATAGTGTTAAGCCCTAATATTGGCTCATTACCACTTAATTGGGGCATATTAGATTAGTAATGTTATTTTATTTATGTCGGCTTTAGGCCATTAGTTGTAATTTAGATTAGTAATGTTATTTTATTTATGTCGGCTTTAGGCC
>SNQJ01S0056024.1:24866-42400 GCA_010110895.2 Picea sitchensis
CCCAAGAAGATGTACTTGCTGAAATTTCCAAACTCATGTGAAAGATGTGTTTCATCAATGGGGAATTTACCTTTACTTATACTAGACTGAACCTGTCAATAGAAGTTTCTATTGGCACAATAGGGTCGGCCTCACTAGCTCATAATATAAATAATATTAACCAAATTAATTATCTTTTACATTAATTATCGGTCACATTAAAGTCGAGCCAACATGTACCCTTTACATTACAATTAGGGTTACAGGAAGTTCTGACTCTTGAACAATATAGCAAGGTATCTTATACACCTACTAGTTCTCATTCACTAGGGGCACATCCATAGGGATGCCCATATCACTGGCTCGTTGCATTACACAGAAGAACCACTTCTTCACTAGTGCTCAGCCACTAGGTTCACATTCACCTATGCTTATCCACAGGAACATCCACTCAACAGATATTCATTCCCACTGCATTACACATGAGAGTCATCTAGAGTTTCTCATCAACTCTTCTACTTAGATGAGGCTAATACATCAGCTTCATTTCTGTTCTCATGAGGATGCACCCAGCACTTTGGGATTTCACACATTCACCTTATGCTCAGCCACAAGCACGTCCAACTCAATAGATCTCCTTTCTCACTGTGTTACATAGGAGAATCATATGGAGTTTTGTTAGTACAGGGGCGGACCCAAGGTTCCAACAATCCCTAACTACTGGCCCTTTTAGCAACACCTACGAAGGAGATGCAGTCTCACCCAAAGTAGCAATAGGGGGTTGCAAGACACAGGTGTCTACAACCAGAGGAAATGCAAGGTGAATCCAGAAAAACAACACAAAACAATCTAGATATTCCTTGCCACTCTTAAGCTTACTTCGCAAGTTATATACCTTATCTAACACAATAATGCATTAATAGTATATCAGAGGACAAATAACATAGCATCAATCACATAGAACAACAAGATATACGTGGTTCACCCTCTCCCTAGGGCTACGTCCACAGAACTTTGTTTCTTGATATATTATATGAAAACATACAGTTCTATCTTCGCACTTAGCTACATATCTCTCTCCCCCTTTCTTTTTTCTCCCCTCCCTATGCACCCAGCTGCAAGGTTGATCTTCACACCCAGCTAAAGATCTTACAATACAGACTCAATATTGCTCTCGACAACAGTACTAATAGCATAAATGACTAACAACCAATTATTGAGCAACCCCCTTGACTCTCCTAGACCTTTATTTATACATTACATGACTCTTGGACAAACTTAGACCGAATTCTAGGTGTCAAAAACCTTAGGTCCAAAACCCTAGGTCCACTTGACCCATGCTTTAAGGGCTTCTCCAGCCTTTTCCTCCTTCTTTTCCGCGAGGTGATCCCAAGCATCCGTTGGTGTCTTTTTCTTCTTGTTGAGTTGTCCACGATCCCTCTTCTTTATTTCTTTATCTTCCTCGATCTTCTCTTCCAACGGCTAGCTTTTCCTTTACTTCGCTCCTTCTTTTCTACTTCTTTAACCACTTTGACCCCTCCTCAATTTATGTTCCTTCCGTGCAGTTAGTACTTCACTTTTCCTCCTTAATATTTGATTCCTTACATACCCAAGGGCCAACAGGGCCCCAACACTCACATGTGACTTGTCCCAAGTCACTACAAGACTAAACCTTCTGTATCACTTCGACTACATACTGCATGGAGTAGCCTATGTTTTCTTCTCCGTCCTTCCCTTTCTTGTGCAGATTGTATTTTCTATGTCTAGTACCCAGTTTCAACTACACTTGGTACCTCGACCCTTCTTCTTTTGATTTTATGGAGAGTTGTGAGGCAAGTGGTTTTCATAATACAGCATCAACCGGCTCCCATTTACCAATCCTTCTTTCCATTCTCCCTTAAGAGTCTTCAACTGCGTAGCTCCTCCTTCTGTAACATAGGAAACCTCAAATGGCCCTATCCAATGTGTCCTAAACTTCCATGGATGTTTCATGAACTTATTTTCATATAAGAGTACCAAATATCCTTTCTTAAATGATTTCTTTTTTATATGTATTTCATGGTAAGCCTTCTCTCGTTCTTTTTGTACCTGTTGATGAAATCCTACAATAAACATGTCTTCCTCTAACTCTAGCAACTGCGCAAGCCTATATTTAACAAATTTTGTGTCGTCCATACCTGTAAATGTTGTTCTTAAGTTGGGGACCAGGTATTCCATAGGTACTACTACTTCCAAGACATATACCAACTTAAAGGGAGTTTGTGTTGTTAATTTCTTGCAAGTAGTTTGATAATCCCATAAGACTGTTGGAATTATTAAATCCCAATCATCTATGTTAACACTGCAAATCTTAGTCAGCGTGGTCTTCAAGATATTATTGAAAGCTTTGACTATACCATGCGCCTGTGGGTGGTATGGAGTGCTTTTCTGATGGTGAACTTCGAACCTCTGAGTCAAAGCTTCAATAGTTTTGTTGATGAAATGTGTGCCTTGATCGCTCATAAGAATCTTTGGGCATCCAAATCTAGTTCTAATATCCTCAAAGATTAACTATGCAACTATGGTTGTACTACAGTCCTTAACTGATCTTGCTTTCACCCATCTAGTCAAATATTTTGTAGCAGTGATAATGTATTTAGCTCCTGTGTGCTTTCCTGGTGGGTTGATAGGCCCCACAAAGTTAATAGCCCATTTCTCAAATACTTGTAATGTTAATTGTGTTGCTAAAGGCATTTCATCCCTTCTAGAAGGCTTCCCTACTCTTTGGCACACATCGCAGGCTTTGTAGTATTCCTTAGAATCCTTATGTAGAGTAGGCCACCAAAGGCCAGCTCTGAGAATCTTCTATGATGTTGCTTTCCCTGCATAATGTCCTCTTGCGATGCCTTCATGTGCTTCTGCAAGAATTAATGGTCTTTTGGCCTCCATAACGCATCTTCTCAATATCTCATCTAGTCCCATATTATACAATTGTCCAACTATGAGTTGAAAATCAGCAGCGTGGACTACCAATTGTTTATTTTGAATGATTGTATACTCACAAGGTGCCATTCCTATGGACAGGAATAGAACTATCTCGGGGAAGTGATCATCGACCTTTCTGATGGCCAACGGTTTTCTATCTAGTAGTGTATCCTCCAAACTAGTAGGTTCCTCTCCATGTTCTAGTCTGGATAAGTGGTCAGGTCCCTTATTCATTCTTTCTAGCTTGACCACTATTTCAAAGTCACACTCCTGAAATAATAGTAACCATCTGCATATTCTTCACCCCAACACTAGCTTGTTGACTAAGTACTTTATGCAGAATGGTCAGTGAACATTTTAAAATGGCCTCCCAGCAAACAGTGTCTAAACTTTTGTAGCGCATATACCATAGCTAAGCCTTCTCTTCCAGTCATAGTATAATTATTGTTAGTTGTATAAAGCTTCATGATTGCAAATGATATGGGTGGTCAATGTCTTCTTCACCTGGTTGTGCTAAAATTGTTCCTAATGCAATGGATGAAGCATCGACATGAACATTGAACTCCTTACTCCAATCTGGAAAAACCAAGATAGGCACAGTGACCATTTTCTACTTAAGTGTGTCGAAGCTCTGTTAGCCTTCTTCTATCCATTGTAACTTACTGTCTTTCTTTAATAGCTTCTCCATAGGTTTTTTTATCTGTGCATACCCCTTAATAAAATTCCTATAGTATCCAGTGTGTCCCAATGCAGTGCACAGTTGTCTAACCAAAGTGGGAGGGGGTAGATTGACAATGATATCAATCTTGGAAGGATCTACTAACAACCCCTACTTACACACAATGTGCCCTAGCAGCACTCCAAAGGGTGAGAAGAAAATACACTTTTTCAGATTTAGGGCAATCTGACATTGCTTGTACTTATCTAACATCAATCTTAAACATTCAATATGGTCTTTCAGTAGGCTAAAGATGGTCCAATCATCAAATTATGCTTCCAAGAACTTGTGTAAAAAGTCCTTAAATGCTTCGACCACCACCCTGGAGAAGATGGTTGGTGCATTCTTCAAGACAAAAGGCATCATAGTGTACTGAAAAGAACCCCATTATCTTGCAAATGTGATCTTATGTCAGTCTTCCTTTGCAATTCTAATATGGTGATAACCTGAAAATCCATCTGTGAATGAGTAGACCTCTTGTCCTCCTACATTGTCTAGAACTTCATCAGTAAAGGGTGTAGGGAAGGGGTCATGTAGGCATGCATCATTCAATTTCCTTAAATCTACACAAATTATTATTTCTCCTGACTTCTTATCTTGGACCACCATAGGGTTGATCCAGTCAGATTCTTAAATAGGTTCTACGATTCCTTCTTCCATTATTTTATCTAGTTCAATATTAACTTCCTACTTGTATTTGGGATTCAGTCTATAAGATCGTTGCTTGATGGGTCTTGCATCTACTCTCAAAGGAATCTTCATTTCTCCCATGGGCCCTTTAATGCCCTTCATGTCCGTGAAGTTGGCTGGAAGCAAGTCTTGATATTCATGCAATAGCTCTGTAATATTGCTAATGATAGCATCATCCCAATAGTCTCCCACATTTGCTAACTTAGGTGTTTTTTGTGTTCCAATATTAGCCCTGTTAATTTTAATGGGTTGTCCAACAAAGGGCAATTCAATCCCTGGCCCTTCTATGTCTCTTTGTCCTTGAGTTTCTAAAATGTTTGCATCCCTCTGGTCATCATCTTCATTACCATTAATATTGTAGAAGTCTTGTAACTGTTGAAGAGGCGTAATCCATTCATCTCCTTCTTGGGTAAAAGGGAGGTTAGGTGCCTCCTCAAAGACCTTTTGTCTTAAGATTTGTAAAGCATGATCAAATATAGGGTACTGACTCTCAAATAAAAATGTAACTATAAATTTCTAAGCCATATCGTACCAATTTGTAGTGATGAGGCATAGTTATTCTTGAAGATACCAGTTGATGGGCGTAGTATCCAAGGTGTTAACGAACTTATGCACCCATTGTTATTTAGGAATTTTGCTCCATGCTTCCTCATAACTTCGTACATGGTCCTTAGGAAAACTCTGACCTGTATATCGAACTTCACATCCTTCTGCTTGGTTTGAAAAGCACACTGTCAATAGGGTGTGACATTGTACTCATTATGTCATGTTCTTCTTGTGTGTTCCTCACCATTTAGCTGGTGTAGCTTTCAATGCTTCATCCAGTTCCAACATCCTCTGTTGTACATGTACCATCCTCTCAAATTTAGCTAGAAATGTCTCTAAATGATTCAAACCATCGAATGTAGGAAGATTACTTACTTCTGTACCAATCCAGTGAACTTCTCTAGTCAATCTGGCACATCTCCACGTAGAGACTTCATACATTTTGTTCTGCCAATTTTCCAATGCCTCTTCTGAATCTGATGAACATGCACTTTCACTTCGTCGACTAAGATTTCCATCTACTATAGGATTAATGCAATCATGTTTTTTTGTTGTCAGTTTATAAATGTTCTCTAACTCATAGGCATGGTCTTCTTCTCTTATAGGTTCTATGTATCTGCGACCTTCATCCGGGTCAAGAGGTGCAATGACCTTCAAGCCATTACCTTCAAATGTCATTCTTCTCTTCTTTAGGTCAACAACAGTCGAATTGTTGAAATCCCAATCAATTCATAATAGCGCAGCATAAGGACATCTATCATCAACAATATCAATCACTTCGAAGTCTGCAAACGTCCTTACCTCGTCGATGTCTACAGGGACATGCTCTAGTCTTCCAAAGGGGCTCACCACCTGTTGATTAGCCATCCTGATTCTAATGGGGGAGTAAATCAATTTGGGTTTTCCCATCAGTGTCGAAGTCTTCTTTTTCATAACATTGACTTTTGATCCTAAGTCGAGGACCACATAGTCCACGTCGTAGTCTCCAATCTGAGCACTAAGGTGTAATTCCTTGTTTATACTTATTTTCCTTCATACTTGATTCACATCTCTACTCAGCATAGGGTCTATTTTTCCAATTCCATATTGTCTTACCATGTTTGGTAGCTCATGCACAGTTTTTTCATCTTTAATCAAATTGATACAAGTATATAAGAATTCCATTAGCTTCCCTACCTCTTTTCCTTGTCTAGCTAGAGAACACTGATCAAATGTTGGTGGCATTTCACATTCTGTTATTTCGGGTTGTACCTTAGATGAAAAATTTTGTTCTCCTACAAATTATTTCCTTGCTTCTTCAAAAGTATGTCTCTCTCTCCTTGGATCAAAAAATTGTGCCTTCTCTGCAGCTCTTCTTATCCCCAATCCTTTTACAGTCTTTCCTGGAGTCACCCTATCTTCTCCTGTAACAGCACCTCCTCTAGTAATAACAGTGACTCTGGGGTCTTCACCGCGAGGTTCTGCTGATATCAATTGGACTTATTGGTTTCCTCCTCATCTCTCCTAGATTTTGGCCAACAATATTGGACAATCCTCAATGACATGATCAAATGAGTTACAGTAGTTTCAAGTAGTACAAGGGTTCTGACAATCCATTGCCAAATGTCCTAGTTGTGTGTAGTTATAGCAAATAATCTGACCTCGACCTTGACCCATACCTCCTCCTCATCCTCTTCCTCTGAATCCACCATGAGGGTTGAAGTTTCCTCTACCTGGGGAGTTGAATTGTGCATTATTTCCTTCTTGTTGTGTTTCTCCTTGAATCCTATATGTATCCCTTGATCTTTCATGCATGAGATCGTAAGCCCTACAATCCTTCTCATCATGCCCCATAGATTTACAGAATGTGCAGTAAATATTGGTAGGTGTCTGGATATATTTTTGCATATAATATCATTCACCAGGGCGATATCTAGCTCTACATACCTCGCACCAAGGTACAGTAGCTTGCTTCAAAGGACTAGGTGCTCCAGAGGCCAAGTATTCATGGAATAGGGGATAGTGATCTTTGTCATGGCCCTCTGATTTACATATGATATGCCAGATATATTCTCTTTTTTCTTTTCCTTTATCTTTCTTCATATCTTTGACTTGTAAATATAGACTAGTTAACTGATTTAAAATCTAGCTCATACCTAGACTGGATTCTCCTACAGGGGTTGCTTCTAATTTCATGGCAACATCCAACACTTCAACGTGCGAAGAAACTTTCTGTTGCATTAGAGGAAATCCAATGTGTGGCAGGAGTGCAACGATAAACCATTCTTTATGTTGTTCGTCTAGAATTTGAAAACTTAAATGGCATGTCAAGGTCTTAAACCTTTAATCAAATTCCCAAACAGGTTCAATTACCTTCTGCTTGATTTCTTTAAACTCTATTATACACTATGACTCCAACGTAGGTTTCTTAAATTCTGCACTCAACGCAGTCTTAATGTCATTCAACGGTTTAGGTTGTGCATATCCTGTAGCAAACTTCATGTACCAGCTTAGTGCGTGGTCCCTCAAGGTGGTACTAAATTGATCCCTCTTGACAGCTTCGTTGGTGACTTGCTTGATGCTCCATACAGCTTCACATAAGAGCCAGTGTTAGTCCAGATCTCCAGATCCATCTCCTCTGAAGATGGGTAACCTCATTTCATCTACCATAGATCTTCCTTGGTTTCTTGACTGAGTATGTACTATACTACTTGTAACAGTACTCTGATGGATCTAACTACTTTAGTTACTCTGGTTAATTAATGTTGCTAAAACAACAGGAGGATTAATGGTACTTACTTCAATAGCAGGTGTAGTTCATGAAGTTTCTAGTTCTCCTTGGAAAAGTTCCTCAGCCTCTACTTCTTCTGTTCGTGCGAATTCTGAATACTCTTCGTCTATTAGATCTGCTTCTTCCCCACTGTAGAATCCCTCGTCTTCGTAGTTTTGCTTAAATAGGTTTGCAAGAGCAACCTCTCTGAGCGGTCTCCCACTACGCATGAGTCCATCCTATGTGTCATTGTCGCTGTCTGAATTCTCGAACATTATCTCATTGTATCTTCAGGATATTCTTCTCATGCAATAGCATCTTAATCCTCAGCTTTAAAAAGTGTAGGAACTTTCCTCTAGGTCCCTTAAAGAAATACCTCTCTACTTGAATATATGATTCTATTATGTCAATAGAAAACTCAGTAATGTACCCTCCAATAGTGTTATCAAACTAGAAATCCACTGCTCTAGACACAGCGTTATCGACTCTTTTGACTTTCTCAACCAGCGTCGTTGTCCAAACCAAATGTGGTCTAGATCTAATCTCAAACCGGGTATCTGCTAATATGTCTAACCACTCATATAACTCCTTATGAATTCCTCCAAATAAAATTTTGCATATGTCGGTAAAGATGTACCTTCCCAACCAGTCTTTTGTACTAATTCTAGGGTTCTTATTATGTGCTTCAGCGAAGTCCTTTTCTTGTTCTTCTATCCACTTTTGAATCTCTTTCTTCGATGGAAACCACCTTGACATTCCCTCAAGAAAATCCCAGTCTTGGCAACAGAACCATTTTTTGTTACAGGAGCAGACCCAGGGTTCATCTCTAACAGCTCACCAACAAGCCCTAACTACTGGCCCTTTCAACAACACCTATGAAGCAGATGCAGTCTCACTCAAAGTAGCAATAGGGGGTTGCAGGACACAAGTGTCTACAACCATAGGAAATGCAAGGTGAATCCATAACAACAAAACAAAACAATCTAGATATTCCTTGCCACTCTTAAGTTTAATTCACAAGTTATATCCCTGATCTAACACAACAATGCATTATCAGTATATCAGAGGACAAATGACACAACATCAATCACACAGAACAACAATATAGATGTGGTTCACCCTCTCCCTAGGGCTACATCCACAGAACTGTGTTTCTTGATATATTATATGAAAACATACAGTTATATCTTCGCACTTAGCTGCATATCTCTCTCCCCTTTTCTTTCTTCTCCCCTCCCTGCGCACCCACCTGTAGGGTTGATCTTCGCACCTAACTGAAGATATTACAATATAGACTCAATATTGCTCTCGACAACAGTACTAATAGCAGAAATGACTAACAACCAATTATTGAGCAACCCCCTTAACTCTCCTAGACCTTTATTTATACATTACATGACTCATGGACAAACTTGTGTAGTATGAGATACTACCTTGCGGCACTGTTTAGGTGGAACAATAGTTAGAACTACCTCTGGTATTATGTAGAGATGACCCCCTAGAGAAACAATGACACTACGGGGTCGAGACTCATAAACAACATGGTGCTTCCACATATATGGTTGGCTCAAGAGAACATCACAAACATCTAGTGGGGAAACATCACATAATACATCATCCTTGAAGGGTTGGATGTCGTATGACAATCGGCATTGTTAGCTGACACGGTGATCTCATCCCTGGCAAAGCCACCCGATGTTGTATGGTTGTGGGTGTGGTGTTGTCAACAATACCTGATGTTTGATGAACTCTACTGAGATGAGTTTATTCTAGCTTCCGATATCAAAAATAAAATGCAGTGGGGTCCCCTTCACCCACATATGTGAATGAAAAAGGCACTCCCCCTCTTCAGGATCTGTTGGTTCTTCTGGTTGAATTGTTGCGGTCGCGAAAATAGAAGTGGGGTCTGCGTCGATGATCTGTCTTTTAGCAGTATTTTCATAATCATATTCTGAATCAAAGTTTGGCTCATTGTCTTTGATATCGGCCATGAATGATTGTTTTGAGCAACATTCATCATTGTTGTGCCAGTGTATTTTGTGGAAATCGCACCATTTTTCAGTGTCCTTCTTTGTCTTCCCATGACCCTTCTTCTCCTATGGCTTGGACTAGTTTTCAGGAGGTTGTTTTTTAGAGTCGTCTTTATCATACTTTGGTTGTTGCATATTTGCAAACCTGAACTCCCATTTGTTTTGGTGCTTAAATTTCTACTTGATTTTAACAACATATCGATAAGCAGCACCGAGTGATGAGATGTCCAGAAAATCCATTTCAGTTTCGATGTATTTTTGTAGATCCCCATGGTATTTCAGAACCAAATGTTGTTCAGAGTCTTTGATACCCAACTTGGTGCACAAGGTATGGAAGGTATTGGTGAACTCAAGAACTTCTTGGCCCCTCTCTTGTCGCAGTGTGGCCCATCTCATATACTAGTCCTCGTAGTTTCCAACAGGGTAATATTGTTCCTTTACCGCGTCCACAAAAAAATACCAAGTGGGATCGGCCCCATATATTCCAGAATATTCTATGGAAATTTTCTCCCAGTAAGTTTCCCACCAATGTTTGACATGGGGGAGATATTTAAGGAGTGCAAAGGTGATCTTTTCCCTGTAAGAAAAATGGTGAACGGAGAAATAACCTTCTAGCAGATTTAACCATTTGTTTAGGGCATCCGCATCTATTTGACCTTCAAATATGGGAATATCAAAATTAACATGTACCTTGAAAGGAGAGGTGCTTCCAAAGTGGTTGTTTGATGAATATGCATATTTTTCTATCGGCAGGCATTGAAGAATGTGGGAAAAATTCTCCATCTTTTCGTCCCTCTGTCGCGTGAGAGCTTGCTCAAGCAACAGATTGATGGAATCATCTGCTCCGTCGATTTTATTTTCTTACACCATGGAAGATTTCTTGGGCGTGTGAGAGAGATTTTCTTCAAGAGAGACAAGCTCAAGACCCAACTTGCTATACCCGGACCTCGTCAGGGACATGCACTGAAAAAAAATGATCAAGAGCAGCCTGCTCTGATACCACTAATCTAGATTATTTTCAGCACGAAATGAGAGCAGAGATATAATAAATAAATGTACAAATATATATCGGATATCCAATAATATAACTGAAATTTATCATAGATGCAACCATAAATACAGAGATACAGTAATACACAATTTTCTATTAATGAGCGAAAATGTACAAAGACTGTAAAAATACAGAGTGAAAGACTCGCTAGAATGGTGGCAACTTATCTCTAAGAAGAGATGTGAAGGATACTCTCATTCGCAAGAATATGATTTAATAATGAGGCTCCAAAGGCATTTTTATCATAAATAAAATCCAATACCCTAACCCTGGAAGATGAAAAGCCAACAATTTTGTGGACCCCATTTTGGGTAGTTTGGTGTATCAACTTCCCGAGGGCATAACTTTGGCATATGATTTATGTTTGGGGCACACGATAGATCGTTGGAAAGGTATCATCGAGAAGATTCATTTAGGGGAATTAATCAAAGCCTTTGTCTATCATTGAGAATCTTGATCCCAAAAACCCTTCATTTGGGACCTCAAAATGGTCCCGGAAGTTTAAAAATGCTAAAAATAGTAAATTACCAAAATTGCCAGAAAATCGTTTTGAGCCAGTTGGAAAAGGTGGGTGGCTACCGATATCCATCTGGATCAGAGAAAACTATGGGATAAAATACAACTATAACATCCATCTATCGGTGCCAAAATTAGAGGCTTTATCCTTCATTTGTAGAGACAATTTCTTATTTGTTTCTCTTATTTCTACAAAAGTTGCAATAGCCATACTTATTCTCAACGGATGAGCGGTTTTACAAGGATGGCCACAAAATCCAATTCATATTTCATTTGATGACTTCTGCATATTAATTTGGTAAGCACCTGGTTCCTTGAATCTCCAAATCAGGTTATCTTCTTTGTCCTAAATTGAGTAAGATGTGATCTCTTTGGTTAAATGAAAATCCAGTTTCTAAAAGTTGCAACTATATTTGTATAATTTCTCTTATTATTCAATACTTTGTATGACCAAAGAAAATGTCTTTATGTTCTACGGATTTTAGTTAATAGGAACCCTAAATTTGAGTGTTGTAGTTTGGATATGGGCCATGCCATTTGGCTTTAAACCCTCCACTAGAAGAAAATCAATTTGATTGAATATGTTGAGTTAAAATGAATGTGTTAATTTGAATGACACTACTATTACAAAATGAGATAGATCACTTAATGAGGAAACCCTAGATAGGGTTGAGTCACATAAATAAGATCAAATAAAGATACTTACAAAAACACCATATGATATTATCAATGAATAACTGGTGCACATATTACAAAGGAGTTTACCTCCTTAGATATCATTGTTTATTAAGCAAATCATTTCCACTTATGAATGTGGGATAGATTGATTTACACAAAAAATGAACTTTAACATATTCTAAATTCATAAAGTGACTGTATTACATACTAAGACTTGTATATATAATGTTGAATGGTGTTGTCCTTGATGTCAAAGTCATTCATTGGTGATCAGCATGAAGAAGCCTATGGATTTACTTGAAAGAGTCTGCAAGGTGGTCCCCTTATGGAGTAGATTTAAGCATGACCCTCATGGGAATATGATTTGAAGAATCCTAGAAGAATCCCCATAGCTTTGGTCAAGAATCCCCTACATTCAAGTGAAGAATCCTACAGATGTACAAGATCAAGATTGCAAGATGGATATTGTTGAAAGTATTATTTGTGGTCAATTTGGATACCCTATATTTGAGGGAATTTTTGTCCTACATAAATAACTCAAATGGAAGCAAAAGTTACATGGTTGGAAATAGTATTCCAAGACCTTTCCAACGATATATGGAAGTCCCTCTAAATCCCTAAGAATTAGGAGATATGAATTTTTCCGTTCAACAACCCAGCCAGAAAATTGAGGTCGGCTCAGCTAATTTTTGGGGACAGAATTACTATTTGAGGGTGGAAGGAAGGGGCAAGGAAAGGAGGTTGGAACCTCCTTCTATTTGGAACTGGAGAATCTAGGGAGTTGTAGCTTCCTTTAGGTTGGTGCCTGTAAATCAAGGGGTTGGTGCCTCCTTCTAGTTGGAACTGGAGAATAGCAGAATTTGTAGCTTCCTATTAATTTAATCTTGTTATTATATAAGAAAATCA
Source organism: Picea sitchensis (assembly GCA_010110895.2). Taxonomy (NCBI): domain Eukaryota; kingdom Viridiplantae; phylum Streptophyta; class Pinopsida; order Pinales; family Pinaceae; genus Picea; species Picea sitchensis. Next base: position 37,694 of record SNQJ01S0056024.1, read on the forward strand.
TTCTATGGTTTTCATCCATTTGGATTTCCATGTAAATCTGTTGTGCATTGTGTATTTCATCTTCTGCTCTTTAATGTATATTGGGATTGAAAAGTTAAAGTTTTTGAAAGGTGATAAAATATAATTGATACTGATCCACCCCCCTCTCAGTATCAATGTCAAATACCCCCCATAAGGAATATAGTGTTGAAACAAATTGAAATCAAATAAATATACTAAATGCAAAACACATAAATTGAACACTAAACATCAGTAACTTCCTTTAGAAGCTTCTTATTTGAACATAGTTCCTGGACTAGTTTGAGATCCATCAAGATGCCTCATAACCATCATAACAGTGTAGATGTTGAGTTAAATTCTAGATTTCCCATATTCAACCTCCCTGAACTCCAGAATCACGAATCTCCTCGAGTCAATTACTAGACAACAATCCACATCCATGTCATGTAACCTCACTAGTAGACTGCAATCCACATGCTTGTCTCTCCAACTAATGAGGGATATTTTTTTATATCCACAACTTCTGAACTAACTGGGAAACAACACATTTTGAGTTATTAATTAATCCCTTCCTTTATTCAAATTGTGAGCTTCCTAAAATGCATAAAATCCCTTTTACTCGGTAGATTCTTCACCACTATCAACATCTGGTGGATCTTCAATCATGGTTACACTCGCTATATGATCTTTATGTTTTCCCTTTCCCTTAAGAATTTCATTATCTCATTGTCTACAATTCCAAGATGTATGACCCAACTTCTTTCATTAGTGGCATTATGTTTCCTCTTTGTCTTTTTTTGATGTATTGTGGTTGTTTTTTGCATAGATTGTGTTAGCCAATAGAATTGTAGGGGTAAAAAAGAACCACTTTGGGTTTTGTTTTTGAGTCACACATTTAATCTTTACATCATTACCATGACATGTCACCTCTCATTTGTATAAAAGGTTCTATTTTTCATCATCCATATGTTTAAATGTCAAGTTAAAGATAGTAGTATGTGTTGCCAACTCACTAGGAGAGGTCGCAACGTACTCAAGTACTCCATTCATTCATTGCCATCATTAAATTTTTGTCATGCTAAGGGATTTCATTGTTTTTAGAGAATATTTTTCATGAATCAGGTCTTTGGACATCCTAATAGTCTCCTCGAAGTAGGAAAATCTTGTTTGAATCAAGTGTTGTTAACTAGTGACAGGCGTTGTGAACTTCGATGTGAACTCATTTCTTGTAGCAGAGTCTTCTAAATATTTAATCATAAATTTTGAACGGTGAAGTGGGTTTTTCTGAAATTTTTTGTGGAGGAGCATGATATTGGCATTGACCTGATGACAAAAATTTAGCCCAACCCAGTTTGGCATTTGAAAGATAAAATTAAAACACCAATGCACTGTGAACTTGCGTTGTGAACTAGTTGAAGAAGAGGAAGGTTTAGAGGTTGGACAACTTGCAAACATCCCTATGCAAATTCAAATACATCAGCATCAATCCTAGATCCACCTGGTACTCCATGAGAGTGTTCATCATGTTTAAGGATTGAGAAAGGGGTTTTGGCTGGTTTTCATATTGGCACTGCGAACTGTGTTGCAAACCCTATGTTCTAGGACTATTGAAACTTTCATCCTTTACATCCCTTCAAATTTATATTTTAAAGAGTGAATCTACACCCCTCTCACACTTGAAATATGTGGTTGATCAGATGTAAACCAATTTTAAGATTGCACATGTTGTTAATTGATATTTGCATTGATAAAAACCATGTTTTTAAGATTGCACATGTTGTTAACTGATATTTGCATTGATAAAAACCATGTTTTGATAGAGAGTTCACTTTCACACACCAAGTGTCATAAAAAATGACAGAAAGTAGCCAAGCAGTGATTATACATGTTGGCTAAGGCTGTTACTGGGAGGAGCTCTAGAATCAAGAAATAAATATGTTTAGCCTTCAGATCCTACACCAAATTTTGTCAAGTTCTTGTTTTATACCTTTGACACATTTTTGGGTGATTACCATATTTTGCCAACCATGATTATTAGTTTGGGTGCTTTCCTTTAATCAAGATCATCAATATTATGAAGTTTACAAAATTCTTGGGACACCTGATAGAATTTTGAAATGATAAAACATTAGAAAAATGAAACGAACTGCTATAGGAGAGTTTGCAGCACCTAAACTCACTAGCGCTCTGAACTGATATTTATGACAATTTTTTAAGAAATTAGCACACAACAGAGGATTGTTTTCCTTATAAATTTTGAATGACAATTTGGGTTCCTCTGAAATTTTGTGTGGAGGTACAACATGGTGGTTTTTACTTGCTCTCAAAAATTCAGCCTAGCCCACTTCGTATTTTGGGAGAAAATCTAAAAACATCACCTACAGGAAAGTTTGCAGCACATGTTGTCACAGGCATTGCGAACTCTAACAGTCCGACAAATTCGAGCTATGGGAAGGTTTTCAGCTGTGAAGGAAGGTTTGAATGGTATCCTAGGAGTTATTTGGACATGAGGGACATGTGTTCCATCTTCAGGTCAAGTATCATGACATGTTTCAAGAGATATTTATCACAATAGGAAAGATCCTGGAATATAGGAATTTGTTAGGTTTTTGTTGGAATCTTTTGTAACAAGACTCCTAAATGGAGGAGGATCCTATGTTACTCATTGGTTTCAACCTCCTTATGGTAGAGAGAAATCATTCACTATAAATGAAAGATTTTTTCATGATCCAAGAAAGGAGAGAGTTGGAGGAGCAATTTTAGTTGCTCATTTATAAGCCTGAGGGCTTGCTCATAATGACATTTTCTGCCATTAAAAATTCATGAGAGTTGTTATCAGATTGTCTTCTTTTTTCCCCACTTCTTTTTTATCTTCTTGTTTGAATATATTGCAGGTTTTGAGGATCATAGCTTTCATTGATTCATGGATTCATGAACAACAGAGGATCTGTTGTATCTTGCCCATTAAATCATTGTTTATTGTTTAAGCAATCTTGAACAATAGAGGACAGAGGTTCCCACTCTGGCCTTTGGAAGACAAGGTTTCCACTCTTGCGACTTGCCACAATTCGAGGGTGTTTAGTAGTGAGCTCACTCATATCTAAGTTTTTTTTTTTTTAGTTGCAATTTAATGCAGGATCCTTCTTAATTTTCTCAATAGAGGTAGAAAGGTTTTTATTATAGTTCTATGATGGATCTCTCTCATATTTGCAGTATCTATACTTTTGGTTTTCATAGCCTTTATTTGCATCCATCGGTAATTATTTTTTAGTAGTGAAAAAGATCAGATATGGTTAATCATGGAGATGTAATTAGAGAATTACTCGAGTTTCAATTTCCATATGTGGAAAGTGAAGATCCATATGCAATTAATGAATAAAAACATTTAGGGAATTGTCAAAGGAATCGAGGAAACTCCTATAGATCTGAACAAGTTGATAGAATGGGAGAGCATATATAATAAATAAAAATTCATTATTGGCATTTCCCTCTCAGATTTAGAGCCACATCACGTAGATCTGGACAAACCATCCAAGGATATCTAGGATAATCTCAAAAAGTTATTTGGGGCATAAGCAGTGAATACAAAATTTTCCTTGAAATTACTATATTTTAGATTTAAGATGCTAGCTAAAGTGACAATGTCAATTCATGTAAAAAATCTAATATGTATTATCAGACAACTTGTAGAAGTCAAGGTAGTGGTTGATGAGGAGGATACCAAGGCTATTGTCCTCAACGATTTTTTGACTAAATAGAGTAGTGCTATCTTTACCCCGAGTTAGCTACCTTCACAAAGTATAGACACAATTATTGCAATATTGATAGCAGAAGAAAAGAGAACCATTGAAGGTCATAGCCAATCAAAACTTGAAATCTATTAGCACTAAGAGTCAAACTTATATTGTTGTAAGTGTTACCCCATTACCCATCATAATATAAATCGATTGAATGGTTTGAGTAGGTGGATCAACAAGACTGGGAAAGAAAGGGAGAGGGCAACAAACTGTCAGTGGAAGCATTCCATTGGGAAAGGAGTCACAACATCCTAAAGATCAAAGGCAATCAAACTGTATATCAGAAAAAAGGGATATATAATTATGAGTAGAAACATGGTGAATATAACAAAAGGAAGAACATCCATTGTATAGAGATCCTTTTTGCAAACAACTAAAGATTGCTTAAATAGTAAACAATGATTTAATGGGAAAGATACAACAGATCCTTTGTTTTTCATGAATCCATCAATCAATGGAAGCTATGATCCTCAAAACCTACAATATATTCAATAGAGGATAGAGGACAGAGGTTTCCACAAAACTTAGTTAAACTAATATTGAAGTCGCAAGAGTGGAAACCTTGTCTTCCAAAGGCCCGGGACTCCTGACACAACTTCCTATACCATATTACAAATGAGCTAGATCACCAAATGAGGAAACCCTAGATAGGGTTGACTCACATAACTAATCTCAAAGAAAGATACTCACAAAAACAAAATATGATATTATCAATGAATAACAGGTGCACTTATTACAAAGGAGTTTACATCCTTATATATCATTTCTCATTAAGAAAATCATTTCCACTTATGAATGTGGGATATATTTATTTACACAAAAAATGATCACCAACATATTTTAAATTCATAAAGTGACTTTATTAAATAATAAGCCTTATGTTTGTAATAACGACTTATTTAAAGAACAC
>SNQJ01S0056024.1:48221-61846 GCA_010110895.2 Picea sitchensis
AAAGGAATCTTCATTTCTCCCATGGGCCCTTTAATGCCCTTTAATGCCCTTCATGACCATGAAGTTGGCTGGAAACAAGTCTTGATATTCATGAAATAGCTCTATAATATTGCTAATGGTAGCATCATCCCAATAGTCTCCCACATTTTCTAACTTAGGTGTTTTTTGTGTTCTAATATTAGCCCTATTAATTTTAATGGGTTGTCCAACAAAGGGAAATTCAATCCCTAGCCCTTCTATGTCTCTTTTTCCTTGAGTTTCTAAAATGTTTACATCCCTTCAGTCATCATCTTCATTACCATTAATATTGTAGAAGTCTTGTAACTGTTGAAGAGGCGTAATCCATTCATCTCCTTCTTGGGTAAAAGGGAGGTTAGGTGCCTCCTCAAAGACCTTTTGTCTTATGATTTGTAAAGCATGATCAACTATAGGGTACTGACTCTCAAATAAAAATGTAACTATAAAGTTCTGAGCCATATCATACCAATTTTTAGTGATGAGGCGTAGTTCTTCTTGAAGATACCAGTTGATGGGCGTAGTATCCAAGGTGTTAACGAACTTATGCACCCATTGTTATTTAGGAATTTTGCTCCATGCTTCCTCATAACTTCGTACATGGTCCTTAGGACAACTCTGACCTGTATATCGAACTCCACATCCTTTTGCTTGGTCTGAAAAGCACAGTGTCAATAGGGTGTGACATTGTACTCATTCTGTGATGTTCTTCTTGTGTGTTCCTCACCATGTAGTTGGTGTAGCTTTCAATGCTTCATTTAGTGCCAACATCCTTTGTTGTACATGTACCATCCTCTCAAATTCAGCTAGAAATGTCTCTAAATGATTCAAACCATCGAATGTAGGAAGATTACTTACTTTTGTGCCAATCCAGTGAACTTCTCTAGTCAATATGGCACACCTCCACGTAGAGACTTCATACATTATGTTCTACCAATTTTCCAATGCCTCTTCTGAATCTAATGAGCATGCACTTTCACTTCATCGGCTAAGATTTCCATCTACTGTAGGATTAATGCAATCATGTTTTTTTGTTGTCAATTTATAAATGTTCTCTAACTCGTAGGTGCGGTCTTCTTCTCTTATAGGTTCTATGTATCTGTGACCTTCATCCGGGTCAAGAGGTGCAATGACCTTCAAGCCATTACCTTCGAATGGCATTCTTCTCCTCTTTAGGTCAACAATAGTCGAATTGTTGAAAGCCCAATCAATTCCTAATAGCACAGCATAAGGACATCTATCATCAACAATATAAATCACTTCGAAGTCTGCAAATGTCCTTACCTCATCGATGTCTACAGGGACATGCTCTAGTCTTCCAAAGGGGCTCACCACCTGTTGATTAGCCATCCTGATTCTAATGGGGGAGTAAATCAATATGGGTTTTCCCATCAGTGCCCAAGTCTGCTTTTTCATAACATTGACTTTTGATCCTAAGTCGAGGACCACATAGTCCACGTCGTAGTCTCCAATCTGAGCACTAAGGTGTAATTCCTTGTTTATACTTATTTTCCTTGATACTTGATTCACATCTCTACTCAGCATAGGGTCTATTTTTCCAATTTCATACTGGCTTACCAGGTTTGGTAGCTCATGCACAGTTTTTTCATCTTTAATCAAATTGATACAAGTATATAAGAATTCCATTAGCTTCCCTACCTCTTTTCCTTGTCTAGCTAGAGAAGACTGATCAAATGTTGGTGGCATTTCACATTCTGTTATTTCGGGTTGTACCTTAGATGAAAAAGTTTGTTCTCCTACAAATTATTTCCTTGCTTCTTCAAAAGTATGTCTCTCTCTCCTTCGATCAAACAATTGTGCCTTCTCTGCAGCTCTTCTTATCCCCAATCCTTTTACAGTCTTTCCTGGATTCACCCTATATTCTCCTGTAACAACACCTCCTCTAGTAATAACAGTGACTCTGGGGTCTTCACCGTGAGGTTCTGCTGATATCAATTGGACTTATTGGTTTCCTCCTCGTCTCTCCTGGAGTTTGGCCAACAATATTGTACAATCCTCAATGACATGATCAAATGAGTTATAGTAGTTTCAAGTAGTACAAGGGTTCTGACAATACATTGCCAAATTTCCTAGTTGTGCGTAGTTATAGCAAATAATCTGACCTCGACCTTGACCCATACCTCCTCCTCATCCTCTTCCTCTGAATCCACCATGAGGGTTGAAGTTTCCTCTATCTGGGGAGTTGAATTGTGCATTATTTCCTTCTTGTTGTGTTTCTCCTTGAATCCTATATGTATCCCTTGATCTTTCATGCATGAGATCATAAGCCCTACAATCCTTCTCATCATGCCCCACAGATTTACAGAATGTGCAGTAAATATTGGTAGGTGTCTGGATATATTTTTTCATATAATATCATTCACCAGCGCGATATCTAGTTCTACATACCTCACACCAAGGTACAGTAGCTTGCTTCAAAGGACTAGGTGCTCTAGAGGCCAAGTATTCATGGAATAGGGGACAGTGATCTTTGTCACCTCTAATTTACATATGATACGCCAGATATATTCTCTTTTTTCTTTTCCTTTATCTTTCTTCATATCTTCGACTTGTAAATATAGACTAGTTAACTGATTTAAAATCTGGCTCCTACCTAGACTGGATTCTCCTACAGGGGTTGCTTCTAATTTCATGGCAACATCCAACACTTCATCTTGCGAAGAAACTTTATGTTGCATTAGAGGAAATCCAATGTGTGGCAGGAGTGCAGCGATGAACCATTCTTTATGTTGTTAGTCTTGAAATTGAAAACTTAAATGGCATGTCAAGGTCTTAAACCTCTAATCAAATTCCCAAACAGGTTCAATTACCTTCTGCTTGATTTCTTTAAACTCTATTATACACTATGACTCCAACCTAGGTTTCTTAAATTCTGCACTCAACGCAGTCTTAATGTCATTCAACGGTTTAGGTTGTGCATATCCTGCAGCAAACTTCATGTACCAGCTTAGTGCGTGGTCCCTCAAGGTGGTACTAAATTGAGCCCTCTTGACAGCTTCATCGGTGACTTGCTTGATGCTCCATAGAGCTTCGCATAAGAGCCAGTGTTGGTCTGGATCTTCATATCCATCTCCTCTAAACATGGGTAACCTCATTTCATCTACCATAGATCTTCCTTGGTTTCTTGACTGAGTATGTACTATACTACTTGTAACAGTACTCTGATGGATCTGACTACTTTAGTTACTCTAGTTACTTAATGTTACTAAAACAACAGGAGCATTAATGGTACTTACTTCAACAGCAGGTGCAGTACATGAAGTTTTTGGTTCTCCTTGGCAAAGTTCCTCAGCCTCTACTTCTTCTGTTCACGCGAATTCTGAATACTCTTCGTCTATTAGATCTTCTTCTTCCCCACTGTAGAATCCCTCATCTTCGTAGTTTTTCTTACATAGGTTTGCAAGAGCAACCTCTCTGAGCGGTCTCCCACTGCGCATGAGTCCAGCCTATGTGTCACCGTCGTTGTCTAAATTCCCGAACATTATTTCATTGTATCTTCAGGATATTCTTCTCATGAAATAGCATCTTAATCCTCATCTTTAAAAAGTGTAGGAACTTTCCTCTAGGTCCCTTAAAGAAATACCTCTCTACTTGACTATACGATTCTATTATGTCAATAGAAAACTCAGTAATGTACCCTCCAATAGTGTTATCAAACCAGAAATCCACTGCTCTAGACACAACGTTATCGACTCTTTTGACTTTCTCCATCAGCATCGTTGTCCAAACCAAATGTGGTCTATATTTGATCTCAAACTAGGTATCTACTAATATGGCTAACCACTCATATAACTCCTTATGAATTCCTCCAAATAAAATTTTGTGTATGTCGGTAAAGATGTACCTTCCCAACCAGTCTTTTGTACTAATGCTAGGGTTCTTATTATGTGCTTCAGTGAAGTCCTTTTCTTGTTCTTATATCCACTTTTGAATCTCTGTATTCGATGGAAACCACCTTGACATTCCCTCAAGAAGATCCCAGTCTCGGCAACAGAACCATTTGTTGGTACAGGAGTAGACCCAGGGTTCATCTCTAACAGCTCACCAACAAGCCCTAACTATTGGCCCTTTCAACAACACCTGTGAAGCAGATGCAGTCTCACCCGAAGTAGCAATAGGGGGTTGCAGGACACAAGTGTCTACAACCATAGGAAATGCAAGGTGAATCCATAACAACAACACAAAACAATCTAGATATTCCTTGCCACTCTTAAGTTTAATTCACAATTTATATCCCTGATCTAACACAACAATGCATTAACAGTACATCAGAGGACAAATGACACAACATCAATCACACAGAAAAACAAGATAGGCATGGTTCACCCTCTCCCTAGGGCTACGTCCACAGAACTGTGTTTCTTGATATATTATATGAAAACATACAGTTATATCTTCGCACTTAGCTGCATATCTCTCTCCCCCTTTCTTTCTTCTCCCCTCCCTGCGCACCCAATTGCAGGGTTGATCTTCGCACCTAGCTGAAGATATTACAATATAGACTCAATATTTCTCTCGACAACAGTACTAATAGCAGAAATGACTAACAACCAATTATTGAGCAACCCCCTTGACTCTCCTAGACCTTTATTTATACATTACATGACTCATGGACAAACTTGTGTAGTATGAGATACTACCTTGCGGCATTGTTTAGGTGGAACAGTAGTTAGAACTACCTCTGGTATTATGTAGAGATGACCCCCTAGAGAAACAATGACACTACGGGGTCGAGACTCATAAACAACATGGCGCTTCCACATATATGGTTGGCTCAAGAGAACATCACAAACATCTAGTGGGGAAACATCACATAATACATCATCCTTGAAGGGTTGGATGTCGTATGGCAATCGGCATTGTTGGCTGACATGGTGATCTCATCCCTGGCAAAGCCACTCGATGTTGTATGGTTGTGGGTGTGGTGTTGTCAACAATCCCTGGTGTTTGATGACCTCTATTGAGATGAGTTTATTCCAGCTTCTGATATCAACAATAAAATGCAGTGGGGTCCCCTTCACCCACATATGTGAATGAAAAATGTGCTCCCCCTCTTCAGGATCTGTTGGTTCTTCTGGTTGAATTGTTGCGGTCGCGAAAATAGAAGTGGGGTCTACGTTGATGATCTATATTTTACCAGTATTTTCATAATCATATTATGAATCAGAGTTTGGCTCATTGTCTTTGATATCGGCCACGAATGATTTTTTTGAGCAACATTCATCATTGTTGTGCCAGTGTATTTTGTGGAAATCACACCATTTTTCAGTATCCTTTGTCTTCCCATGACCCTTATTCTCCTGTGTCTTGGACTAGTTTTCAAGAGGTTGTTTTTTAAAGTCGTATTTATCGTACTTTGGTTGTTGCAGATTTGCAAACCCGAACTCCCATTTTTTTTGGTGCTTAAATTTCTTCTTGATTTTAACAGCATATCGATAAGCAGCACCGAGTGATGAGATGTCCAGAAAATCCATTTCAGTTTGGATGTATTTTTGTAGAGCCCCATGGTATTTCAGAACCAAATGTTGTTCAGAGTCTTTGATACCCAACTTGGTGCACAAGGTATGGAAGGTATTGGTGAACTCCAAAACTTCTTGGCCCCTCTCTTGTCGCAGTGTGGCCCATCTCATATACTAGTCCTCGTAGTTTCCAGCAAGGTAATACTGTTCCTTTACCGCGTCCACAAAAAAATACCAAGTGGGATCGGCCCCATATATTCCAGAATATTCTATGGAAATTTTCTCCCAGTAAGTTTCCCACCAATGTTTGACATGGGGGAGATATTTAAGGAGTGCGAAGGTGATCTTTTCCCTGTAAGAAAAATGGTGAACGGAGAAATAACCTTCTAGCATATTTAACCATTTGTTTAGGGCATCCGCATCTATTTGACCTTCAAATATGGGAATATCAAAATTAACATGTACCTTGAAAGGAGAGGTGCTTCCAAAGTGGTTGTTTGATGAATATGCATATTTTTCTATCGGAAGGCATTAAAGGATGTGGGAAAAATTCTCCATCTTTTCATCCCTCTGTCGCGTGAGAGCTTGCTCAAGCAACAGATTGATGGAATCATCTGCTCCGTCGATTTTATTTTCTTACGCCATGGAATATTTCTTGGGCGTGCGAGAGATATTTTCTTCAAGAGAGACAAGCTCAAGACCCAACTTGCTATACCTGGACCTCGTCGGGGACATGCACTTAAAAAAAATGATCAAGAGCAGCCTGCTTTGATACCACTGATCTAGATTATTTTTGGCACGAAATGAGAGCAGAGATATAATAAATAAATGTACAAAGATATATCGGATATCCAATAATATAACTGAAATTTATCAGAGATGCAACCATAAATACAGAGATACAGTAATACACAATTTTCCATTAATGAGCGAAAATGTACAAAGACTGTAAAAATACAGAGTGAAAGACTCGCTAGAATGGTGGCAACTTATCTCTGAGAAGAGATGTGAAGGATACTCTCATTCGCAAGAAGATGATTTAATAATGAGGCTCCAAAGGCCTTTTTATCATAAATAAAATACAATACCCTAACCCTGGAAGATGAAAAGCCAACAGTTTTGTGGACCCCGTTTTGGGTAGTTTGGTGTATCAACTTCCCGAGGGCATAACTTTGGCATATGATTTATGTTTGGGGCACACGATAGATCGTTGGAAAGGTATCATTGAGAAGATTCATTTAGGGGGATTAATCAAAGCCTTTGTCTATCATTGAGAGTCTTGATCCCAAAAACCCTTCATTTAGGCCCTCAAAATGGTCCCGGAAATTTAAAACTGCTAAAAATAGTAAATTACCAAAATTGCCAGAAAATCATTTTGAGCCAGTTGGAAAAGGTGGGTGGCTACCGATATCCATCTGGATTAGAGAAAACTATGGGATAAAATACAACTATAGGATCCATCTATCAGTGCCAAAATTAGAGGCTATATCCTTCATTTGTAGAGACAAATTCTTATTTGTTTCTCTTATTTCTACAAAAGTTGCAATAGCCATACTTATTCTCAACGGATGAGGGGTTTTACAAGGATGGCCAAAAAATCCAATTCATATTTCATTTGATGACTTCTGCATATTAATTTGGTAAGCACCTAGTTCCTTGAATCTCCAAATCAGGTTATCTTCTTTGTCCTAGATTGAGTAAGATGTGATCTCTTTGGTCAAATGAAAATCCAGTTTCTAAAAGTTGCAACTATATTTGTATAATATCTCTTATTATTCAATACTTTGTATGACCAAAGAAAATTTCTTTATGTTCTACGGATTTTAGTTAATAGGAACCCTAAATTTGAGTGTTGTAGTTTGGATATGGGACATGCCATTTGGCTTTAAACCCTCCACTAGAAGAAAATCAATTTGATTGAATATGTTGAGTTAAAATGAATGTGTTAATTTGAATGACACTACTATTACAAAATGAGATAGATCACTTAATGAGGAAACCCTAGATAGGGTTGAGTCACATAAATAAGATCAAATAAAGATACTTACAAAAACACCATATGATATTATCAATGAATAACGGGTGCACATATTACAAAGGAGTTTACCTCCTTAGATATCATTGTTCATTAAGCAAATCATTTCCACTTATGAATGTGGGATAGATTGATTTACACAAAAAATGAACATTAACATATTCTAAATTCATAAAGTGACTTTATTACATACTAAGACTTGTATATATAATGTTGAATGGTGTTGTCCTTGATGTCAAAGTCATTCATTGGTGATCAGCATGAAGAAGCCTATGGGTTTACTTGAAAGAGTCTCCAAGGTGGTCCCCTTATGGAGTAGATTTAAGAATGACCCTCATGGGAATATGCTTTGAAGAATCCCAGAAGAACCCCCAGAGCTTTGGTCAAGAATCCCCTACATTCAAGTGAAGAACCCTACAGATGTACAAGATCAAGATTGCAAGATGGATATTGTTGAAAGTATTATTTGTGGTCAATTTGGATACCCTATATTTGAGGGAATTTTTTCCCTACATAAATAACTCAAATGGAAGCACAATTTACATGGTTGGAAATAGTATTCCAATACCTTTCCAACGATATATGGAAGTCCCTCTAAATCCCTAAGAATTAGGAGATATGAAGTTTTCTGTTCAACAACCCAGCCAGAAAATTGAGGTCGACTCAACTAATTTTTGGGGACAGAATTACTATAAATACAGGATAGAATTTCGCATTTTTTTTTGAAACCAAGAAAGAGATCAAGTTTGATGTGTGCAAAAGGTGTTTTGAGTGCCTTCTGGTGTGCAAGAGAAGTCTAAGGGATTCTCTTGAGGTATTTCTTATTCTCAAGGTATGTTATAAGATTATGATGTTTTTGTAAGGTTGTGATGTTGCCTTATGCTTTGCTATGAAGTTGAGATGTTGCCATAATATTTCCATGAGGTTGTTGGGGTTTATATGTGGACCCATGTGGACCTAGGATCTCTATGTGGACCTAGTTTGTGAGACTCATATTTTGGATATTTTGGCACATGATTTGAGGCGTATCCTTGGAGATCTTGGCACGGGTTTTTATCTGGTTGTTGGGTTTTATATGTGGACCCATGTGGACCTAGAATCTCTATGTGGACCCAGTTTGATGATGATTATGTATCAATGATAGCGACAGATATAGTGGCAGTGACAAGTTGATTATTTTATATACATATTTGAGGGTGGAAGGAAGGGGCAAGGAAAGGAGGTTGGAACCTCCTTCTATTTGGAACTGGAGAATCTAGGGAGTTGTAGCTTCGTTTAGGTTGGTGCCTGTAAATCAAGGGGTTGGTGCCTCCTTCCAGTTGGAGCTGGAGAATAGCGGAATTTGTAGCTTCCTATTAATTTAATATTGTTATTATATAAGAAAATCATTCTATGGTTTTCATCCATTTGGATTTCCATGTAAATATGTTGTGCATTGTGTATTTCATCTTCTACTCTTTATTGTATATTGGGATTAAAAAGTTAATGTTTTTAAAAGGTGATAAAATAGAATTGATACAGATCCACCCCCCCTCTCAATATCAATGTCAAATACCCCCCATAAGGAATATAGTGTTGAAACAAATTGAATCAAATAAATATACTAAATGCAAAACACATAAATTGAACACTAAACATCAGTGACTTCCTTTAGAAGCTTCTTATTTGAACATAGTTCCTGGACCAGTTTGAGATCCATCGAGATGCATCATAACCATGATAGCAGTGTAGATGTTGAGTTAAATTCTAGAGTTCCCATATTCAACCTCCCTGAACTCCAGAATCACGAATCTCCTCGAGTCAATTACTAGACAACAATCCACATCCATGTCATGTAACCTCACTAGTAGACTGCAATCCACATGCTTGTCTCTCCAACTAATGAGGGATATTTTTTTATATCCACAACTTCTGAACTAACTGGGAAACAACACATTTTGAGTTATTAATTAATCCCTTCCTTTATTCAAATTGTGAGCTTCCTAAAATGCATAAAATCCCTTTTACTCGGTAGATTCTTCACCACTATCAACATCTGGTGGATCTTCAATCATGGTTACACTCGCTATATGATCTTTATGTTTTCCCTTTCCCTTAAGAATTTCATTATCTCATTGTCTACAATTCCAAGATGTATGACCCAACTTCTTTCATTAGTGGCATTATGTTTCCTCTTTGTCTTTTTTTGATGTATTGTGGTTGTTTTTTGCATAGATTGTGTTAGCCAATAGAATTGTAGGGGTAAAAAAGAACCACTTTGGGTTTTGTTTTTGAGTCACACATTTAATCTTTACATCATTACCATGACATGTCACCTCTCATTTGTATAAAAGGTTCTATTTTTCATCATCCATATGTTTAAATGTCAAGTTAAAGATAGTAGTATGTGTTGCCAACTCACTAGGAGAGGTCGCAACGTACTCAAGTACTCCATTCATTCATTGCCATCATTAAATTTTTGTCATGCTAAGGGATTTCATTGTTTTTAGAGAATATTTTTCATGAATCAGGTCTTTGGACATCCTAATAGTCTCCTCGAAGTAGGAAAATCTTGTTTGAATCAAGTGTTGTTAACTAGTGACAGGCGTTGTGAACTTCGATGTGAACTCATTTCTTGTAGCAGAGTCTTCTAAATATTTAATCATAAATTTTGAACGGTGAAGTGGGTTTTTCTGAAATTTTTTGTGGAGGAGCATGATATTGGCATTGACCTGATGACAAAAATTTAGCCCAACCCAGTTTGGCATTTGAAAGATAAAATTAAAACACCAATGCACTGTGAACTTGCGTTGTGAACTAGTTGAAGAAGAGGAAGGTTTAGAGGTTGGACAACTTGCAAACATCCCTATGCAAATTCAAATACATCAGCATCAATCCTAGATCCACCTGGTACTCCATGAGAGTGTTCATCATGTTTAAGGATTGAGAAAGGGGTTTTGGCTGGTTTTCATATTGGCACTGCGAACTGTGTTGCAAACCCTATGTTCTAGGACTATTGAAACTTTCATCCTTTACATCCCTTCAAATTTATATTTTAAAGAGTGAATCTACACCCCTCTCACACTTGAAATATGTGGTTGATCAGATGTAAACCAATTTTAAGATTGCACATGTTGTTAATTGATATTTGCATTGATAAAAACCATGTTTTTAAGATTGCACATGTTGTTAACTGATATTTGCATTGATAAAAACCATGTTTTGATAGAGAGTTCACTTTCACACACCAAGTGTCATAAAAAATGACAGAAAGTAGCCAAGCAGTGATTATACATGTTGGCTAAGGCTGTTACTGGGAGGAGCTCTAGAATCAAGAAATAAATATGTTTAGCCTTCAGATCCTACACCAAATTTTGTCAAGTTCTTGTTTTATACCTTTGACACATTTTTGGGTGATTACCATATTTTGCCAACCATGATTATTAGTTTGGGTGCTTTCCTTTAATCAAGATCATCAATATTATGAAGTTTACAAAATTCTTGGGACACCTGATAGAATTTTGAAATGATAAAACATTAGAAAAATGAAACGAACTGCTATAGGAGAGTTTGCAGCACCTAAACTCACTAGCGCTCTGAACTGATATTTATGACAATTTTTTAAGAAATTAGCACACAACAGAGGATTGTTTTCCTTATAAATTTTGAATGACAATTTGGGTTCCTCTGAAATTTTGTGTGGAGGTACAACATGGTGGTTTTTACTTGCTCTCAAAAATTCAGCCTAGCCCACTTCGTATTTTGGGAGAAAATCTAAAAACATCACCTACAGGAAAGTTTGCAGCACATGTTGTCACAGGCATTGCGAACTCTAACAGTCCGACAAATTCGAGCTATGGGAAGGTTTTCAGCTGTGAAGGAAGGTTTGAATGGTATCCTAGGAGTTATTTGGACATGAGGGACATGTGTTCCATCTTCAGGTCAAGTATCATGACATGTTTCAAGAGATATTTATCACAATAGGAAAGATCCTGGAATATAGGAATTTGTTAGGTTTTTGTTGGAATCTTTTGTAACAAGACTCCTAAATGGAGGAGGATCCTATGTTACTCATTGGTTTCAACCTCCTTATGGTAGAGAGAAATCATTCACTATAAATGAAAGATTTTTTCATGATCCAAGAAAGGAGAGAGTTGGAGGAGCAATTTTAGTTGCTCATTTATAAGCCTGAGGGCTTGCTCATAATGACATTTTCTGCCATTAAAAATTCATGAGAGTTGTTATCAGATTGTCTTCTTTTTTCCCCACTTCTTTTTTATCTTCTTGTTTGAATATATTGCAGGTTTTGAGGATCATAGCTTTCATTGATTCATGGATTCATGAACAACAGAGGATCTGTTGTATCTTGCCCATTAAATCATTGTTTATTGTTTAAGCAATCTTGAACAATAGAGGACAGAGGTTCCCACTCTGGCCTTTGGAAGACAAGGTTTCCACTCTTGCGACTTGCCACAATTCGAGGGTGTTTAGTAGTGAGCTCACTCATATCTAAGTTTTTTTTTTTTTAGTTGCAATTTAATGCAGGATCCTTCTTAATTTTCTCAATAGAGGTAGAAAGGTTTTTATTATAGTTCTATGATGGATCTCTCTCATATTTGCAGTATCTATACTTTTGGTTTTCATAGCCTTTATTTGCATCCATCGGTAATTATTTTTTAGTAGTGAAAAAGATCAGATATGGTTAATCATGGAGATGTAATTAGAGAATTACTCGAGTTTCAATTTCCATATGTGGAAAGTGAAGATCCATATGCAATTAATGAATAAAAACATTTAGGGAATTGTCAAAGGAATCGAGGAAACTCCTATAGATCTGAACAAGTTGATAGAATGGGAGAGCATATATAATAAATAAAAATTCATTATTGGCATTTCCCTCTCAGATTTAGAGCCACATCACGTAGATCTGGACAAACCATCCAAGGATATCTAGGATAATCTCAAAAAGTTATTTGGGGCATAAGCAGTGAATACAAAATTTTCCTTGAAATTACTATATTTTAGATTTAAGATGCTAGCTAAAGTGACAATGTCAATTCATGTAAAAAATCTAATATGTATTATCAGACAACTTGTAGAAGTCAAGGTAGTGGTTGATGAGGAGGATACCAAGGCTATTGTCCTCAACGATTTTTTGACTAAATAGAGTAGTGCTATCTTTACCCCGAGTTAGCTACCTTCACAAAGTATAGACACAATTATTGCAATATTGATAGCAGAAGAAAAGAGAACCATTGAAGGTCATAGCCAATCAAAACTTGAAATCTATTAGCACTAAGAGTCAAACTTATATTGTTGTAAGTGTTACCCCATTACCCATCATAATATAAATCGATTGAATGGTTTGAGTAGGTGGATCAACAAGACTGGGAAAGAAAGGGAGAGGGCAACAAACTGTCAGTGGAAGCATTCCATTGGGAAAGGAGTCACAACATCCTAAAGATCAAAGGCAATCAAACTGTATATCAGAAAAAAGGGATATATAATTATGAGTAGAAACATGGTGAATATAACAAAAGGAAGAACATCCATTGTATAGAGATCCTTTTTGCAAACAACTAAAGATTGCTTAAATAGTAAACAATGATTTAATGGGAAAGATACAACAGATCCTTTGTTTTTCATGAATCCATCAATCAATGGAAGCTATGATCCTCAAAACCTACAATATATTCAATAGAGGATAGAGGACAGAGGTTTCCACAAAACTTAGTTAAACTAATATTGAAGTCGCAAGAGTGGAAACCTTGTCTTCCAAAGGCCCGGGACTCCTGACACAACTTCCTATACCATATTACAAATGAGCTAGATCACCAAATGAGGAAACCCTAGATAGGGTTGACTCACATAACTAATCTCAAAGAAAGATACTCACAAAAACAAAATATGATATTATCAATGAATAACAGGTGCACTTATTACAAAGGAGTTTACATCCTTATATATCATTTCTCATTAAGAAAATCATTTCCACTTATGAATGTGGGATATATTTATTTACACAAAAAATGATCACCAACATATTTTAAATTCATAAAGTGACTTTATTAAATAATAAGCCTTATGTTTGTAATAACGACTTATTTAAAGAACAC
>SNQJ01S0056025.1:0-14891 GCA_010110895.2 Picea sitchensis
TACAACAGATGCATTGAACCCACATTTATGGTGCATTAATTGCATCATGGAGGAAGCATCCTCATTAAGCTTCATGAAAATCCCATACAACACGAGAGCATGAAAGCAACTAGTCTATTTGCGAAAGGAGAATAGAGAGAGAGAAACAACAGTCAGAATGAACAGAGTGAGACCACAGAGCTCACCAAAGTCATTCAAACTTAGAAAATGTTCGAAATTTACCACTATGGCACCACCGAAGCCTGCAGAACCAGGCCAGATAGCCAGATTGACCAGGGTTCAAACTAGGTCACGAGGACCGCTAGAAGAAAACAAGAAGCAACAGCCGGAGATTGTCTATATCGATGAGATCCCATCCCCAGAGATGATACCGATGAACTCTACACCAATACTGGAAGAGATTCAACAACCAAAAGCAAAGGCCATGAAAGAGGATACGCCAACAACGATGCAAGAGCCTCAGAATGAGGAAGCAGAAACCCAATGGGAAGTACAACTAGAAAGGACTGAAGAAACCATGGAAGTTAATAGAATGACACAGAATCTGGGAGAAACAGTGCAACAATATGAGTCATAAGCACCCAGACTAGGTCAATCAACAGAGGAGATCGCTGGAACTACCTCGGCTTAGCCAGAGTGGCTTACAGGGGAGAAACCGAGAGTTCTGGAACTTCGAACCAACCACTACAGCAGGAAGACAGAGTTCAGATACCGATCTCACCTCACAAGAAACCAACAACAAAAATTGTGCTACCATGCATACCAGATGGAGTACAGGTAGATCCGCAGCTACTGGGTCACGTTGGGAAGCTCAAGCATTCCTACCATGACGTATCAGACAAATCCAAGTACCTGAAACATGCACCCATTTTTTTTTTATGCAGAACATAGTTTTAAACCAACTTGGAGAAACGATCAACTAGCCACATCAGTGGGAAGCTGGACTAGGCAGAACAAGAATATTAGGTTTTCTCAAACTTCCACATTTTTTCAGAGGCTAGTATGCGACAACATGCGTCAGGCAGCTGCTAGCAGTCACACATGGAGGGGATATATGGATGGACAAACCCATCCCCATAACTATTTAGATTATCATGCAGATAATAGGATTACCCAATCGAGGCATGGATCCCGCGCTGACTTTGGATGATAAATCCAAGGAGAAAGCATTAGCAGAGGAAATGAAGAAGAAATATGCTACTGCCAAGGGAACAAGAGGAATTATAATCGAACGAATCAACAATGCAACGACACAATTGGGCACACAGATCTTAGCCTGTAAATTGTTAAGAAAATGTAGCAAAGACGAAGTACAAGTAGGAGTCATCGTAGTTGCAGCTCAGTGCCCAGAAGGCACCTCCGTGAGTTGGGTGCCTTATCTATTAAAATTTTTCCAAGTGGACTGCAAGGATGCGTAGGACCTCGGTACAGAATTCCATTACTCATGGATGCTCACCCTCATAGCCTTCATGGGATGACGGGAACCATAGTATGTAATTTTTTGTTCTAGACCACAGCTAGTGGGAGCGAGATATATACTATTGAAATCCGGGCCATAGGATAGGCATAAGAGGGAGAATGGAATCATATTTGAAGCATACCTATGAGACATACAAGAATCTATCAGTCGATCATGGAGAATAACACCAGAGGCTGTCGCGCGATATGGGGACATTGCTAACTTCTGGGCTACACGTCAAGCCATGTGGATACAACCAAGGAAGGATCCAAATAAATAGTGGCTACAAATGCACTACTACATCATAGAGGGTGACAGTGACATGGTCATCAGTGAATGGCCTGATGAATGGAGAATCCCATCCATTCCCTGGGCAATATCAGAAAGAACAACAGAAGGAGAGGCAACGCAGGAGGAAACACAAACTCCGCAAATCCCAGTTCCCAAGAAACCAAGGATGGGCCAAAAGAATTCAACTCAGGTAGAAAAGGGGTCAAACTAGATAGGGACCTAAAAGGGGTAGAAAGCGACCAACAGACAACCGAAACAAGCTAAGGGAGAGCAGGAGACTACTCCAAATCCCATCACATAGGAACCAGGGGGAACTAAGAGACCATCTGTACATGCAATAGGTGCATGCAATAAATCAAAGGTGCAATGAGCATCACCAGACTATACGATCATGGAGGACGACGGATAAATGATCGCAATAATGGTCTAGGTCTGTTTACAAAAAGACTTCGATCATGCAACACATCATAGGAACAAACTGCAAAAAGATATGGCAGAAATGGGACAGCTCCTTAGGACACTCGGGAAGGCCCAGAGAGCAAGTAGCAATAGAGGCATAGAGTCATTGACAACACAGACCAACAAAAGAGTGGAGGTAGAAGAATGAGACCCATTCCTTCCAATGCAAAACGCACACACAACGGTCTACATAAAACCTATCATGCTGCGAATGAAAGAAATCGTGGGACAAACACCACTGAAGGATTTGGACCACATCCAATTGGTCTTGACGAGGATTCCATGAAGGGAACTATACAAATTGCAGGTTAACGTCGACCACGAGATGCAGTCTCAGGCACATAAAAACCTAGTTGAGCTACAACAAGAAAGAAAGAAGAGGGAAGCATTGGAAAAAGATTGTGAGCAGGCCAAATCTGAAACTCAAGAGGAGAAAGAATGTAGGAATGAACTGGAATGAAGAGTGGGATAATTTTTTTTGAAACTTCCAAGCACTGCACAAGGAAACGAACTCCCATCCACAGAAAAGATCGACCAGATTGCATAGGAAATTGATCGATATCAGAAGGAGATCAAGGGTCTCCGAGAACAAATCACACCAGCAACTCCACTGGAAGTAAAGGAGAAAAGGAAGCAAGAAGAAACGATGCAACTGTAGGAGATAGAGTAATAGGTTAGCATAGCAACGAAATTATTCGATAAAGCAGTGCAACTTTCGACAAGGCTGGAGGAGGATCCACAGGTCCAACGCTAGTACAAGGAAGAGGAAAGGATCAATGCAATGATCTAGGAACTCAAACAGAGGAAAAAGAACATACCAATCCCAGAACACGTCAAGGGGATGCAAGATATGAAGAAGATGCAGGCATAACTTATCACTGCGCAAACGTAGAAACATGAGCACTAGGCTCAAATAGAACCATTGCAGGAACGGGTAGCAGAAGTACTCACACAGGAATAAGGAGCTAGAACACAGATAACACAGACACAGGTAGAATGTGCAGGATTATTGAGCCACGAAGTGGAAGTTCAGGTAGTAGATACCATTAAGGAGAAGACCGTGCAGGAACTGACAAAAGAAATAGAGATAAAGGAAAAGTTCTAGACGATCACCGAGGAGATCGAGGTAGCTCATGAATATTAGGTAACTCGGGACGAGTCACATGTTAGTGTTGGGGGCCTGTTGGCACCAGGCCGAAGTGGATAGAAGGACGATCTTGGGAAAGAAAGCATGCATAAATAGAAGTAACATCTAGAGAAAGAACAACACGTGCGCATGCAAGAAAGCGTGCACAAGGAAAGCAATAGCTGGAGGAAGAAAAACACAAGTTCATGGTAGGAAGACCTAACATCGCTAGGGTTAGGGTTTTGGTAATTTTCGGTAAGAAGGCTGAAGAGCCCGAAATGTATAAATATAGATACGCAGGTATCATATAGAAGTTTTTGGTTGATTGATTTTATATATTGGGTTGACTTTTTAATAGTAAGTTTACTTTTGTAAGGGTTTGGGTTCTTATACCGTTCCATTAGAGTAATACATGAATGGAGGCATTATGCAATAATTTTATGTACCATTTTTGTAAGATGTTGAGCTAGAACATAGGAGAGAAGGTAGATCTGAGGATTAGTTCACAGGCTATAGAGCCTGGTGTGATCTAGTTCTCCTCATATAGATCTTACCCATAAGAGGGGAATTGTAAGCGCGTGGCGCCAAAAATGCAGAACTTCCATAATAAAAGAGCCAAGAGCCAAATATTTGTGGACATAACCCATCAGGGGGTGAACCACGATAATAACTGTGTAATGTAATGAATGTATGCATCTCTTTACTTTCTT
Organism: Picea sitchensis; assembly: GCA_010110895.2. Lineage (NCBI taxonomy): Eukaryota > Viridiplantae > Streptophyta > Pinopsida > Pinales > Pinaceae > Picea > Picea sitchensis. Next base: position 4,046 of record SNQJ01S0056025.1, read on the forward strand.
TCAACAGTTATTGTTATGCTTAATAAATGAGTTAATACATTGTTATGGAACACAAATACGCTGCTTGGGAAGTAACCTGTGCAGTGGAAATATGTACCCGTGAGGAATAGGTATATTGCCTTCATAGTTCATAGTGCATGGATCTGTTTAACAAACCCCTATCTCATACTCAATCCTAGGTTGTAAACACCTGAGTCTTACAACCACCCATTTAAAGCTATCCCAGGTGAGTCTGCACAATGCATTCTGTGTATTGTGTTGCCTTCTGGTTTACCAGGAGGGCCGATAGTTTTAGAGGCTTTGTTGGTAACCTAAAAGATATGAACCTTGGGTCAACAACTCAGATAGTAGAAGAGAGAAGTTAAAGAACAACATGTATCATCTCTAAAAATATGTGGGATGAAGCTAAGGATCCTTATGTTTTCCCAAAACACTGCAACCAAGTGTTTTTTAACCCATATGTGTTGGATAGGGATTGGTGGTTTGTATTAAGACACGACCCTAGATCAAAACATAATTTTGAGAAAAACAATGTTATCATTCCAAGCGAGGAAGATAATGAGGGTGATCACAATAGAGAGTGATATGTACATGTTTTATTTCATCTTTAACATTGTTGTTGTATATTTTTGTTATATTCTTTATTTCGCTAACTATATTGTTTTTTATTGATCTTTTGATAGAGGAAATGTTAAGTTAATTATAACAAATCATTGAACAATTTTAGTTGGTTAACATTCAGTTTGATGCGTATTGTGTTTATCTTTCAAATTATTTGTGATTGCATGAAACACTTGTTATTTGAACATATTTATATGTCATTGAATATATTTAAAAATGTTTCATCTTCTTGAAGTATTTCCAATTGTGAAATCCTGAAAAATGTTAAATGTCCAGTTGAACTTTTAATGGGATATAAAATTCTATTTTTTATGTTGATATAATTAGATGTAATGATATGGTTGATATGCATGTTTAATAGTACATCATTTTTGAGGATATGTAAACATGATGATTCAAAAACTAAGTTTATGTTCATTTATTTTGTAGATTTAAAAGTAAGATTAAGAAAAAATGTGCTTTATAATTAAAAAATTAAATTTATAACATGATTTTGTGATAATTTGGTGTTTAACTAAAGTAGTGTTTGTTAGTTTACATACTTTTATCATTGCTTTTGAAAATATTTATAAACTTATGCCCCCAATGTTGAGAAAAACCACAACTAATGAAGTAATATTTTAAAATTTGATAGCAATCTACTTACGAAATAATGACAAAAATAACAATAGGAAGATTTGCATCCATAAAATTTTAAAGTCAATAGAATGCTTATCATTGGAGATCATAACTTTTTTATAATAACAATTTTTAGTGTAGAATGAATATGTAATTTATTCATATGTAATTTGTTTTTTGGAAAAAAAATAGTTAGAATGAATATGTATAATGAACTATCTATGCAATTATAGTTTCAATTTTATAATTATAGTTTCAACCATATCGAACTTTGTAATTTATAAAAATAAACATGATGATGATAACCATCTTATAACAAACATAAACAACATCTAAAATACACATTTATATTCACTAGCTAACATCATTTAATTATATATACCTCTAGCACATATAAACATCATTAATTAGCTAGCACACATTTCTAATAATTTAACAGGACATCATCATTGTGATCACATCTAACAAAAGACAAGCATTTTCTAACATCATCACCACACACATCTAACAAGCATAATTTAACATACACATCTATCAAACACATTTAACATTAAAAATATCTAACATGACCTAAAAATGTACACATCAACATCAACATATAAATTAATTAAGTATATCATCATGATCAACACGAAAAATGTACGTCTAATGAACAATGTAATTATAACATACACATCTATCAAACACATTTAACATCCAAAACTAAGATGACCTAACATTATACACATTAACATCAACATATAAATTAAGTACATCATCAACATGATCAATAGAAAAAAAAAACCACCATCTATATATATATATATATATATCATGGACAAGTCAAATAACTACTATAACATATCTGGTCCAGCCATGACATAGTTTGCATATCTACAACAGTAGTGGAGGCCTGGTCTGTAGTGGAAGATGATGGATGATGAATAGGTCCTTCCTTCTCATATATGTGAGGTGAAAGAGGAGGATGCATAATAGGTCCGACATTCTCATCTAGGTGAGGTGAAAGAGGAGGATGAGAAATAGGTTCGGTATTCTCATCTTGGTGAGGTGAAAGAGGAGAATGAGGAATATGTCCGACATGCTCATCTAGGTGAGGTGAAAGAGGAGGATGAGGAACATGTGTTTCTTCCTCATGATCTGGGTGAGGTCAAGGAGGATGTGAAGGATGTGGAGAAGGATGATCACGACTACCCTCATCAATCAATGGGGCACTGGACTAACATGCTGTACTGGAAGGAGAGTTGTGCCTATCATCGAGACCCTCCTCGCTGCTAGTATCCTGGGAGCTCCAACGATAATGTGACACATAAGAGGAATCAAATCATGTGACATCTCCCTCCAAAACTCCAAGAGCATAGGATCTCCCTTGATGTCTCACATCAGGGCAGGGTAGACTCCCACCTTAGTCAAAAGTGCAGAGAGTTGGTTGCCCAAATCCAACCTAAATCTGGTATCGGGCCGATGGCGTATGCCGCCATGTATCTGCACCTAAGGACCCTAACCAACGACAACTCCAAGCATCATATCCTCATCGTCATCTGTTGGGGGAGGAGGCATGTCCCCAATGAAAGTGCCAATATCTGCAATATATATAGTACAGAACAATAATTAAACAGTTGATTCATTAAACAATTCAATAAAACAAGTTAAAGAATGTGTTAGAATTAATTTTATTCTAATTAAGTAAGACAATAAAATGAAACTATATTAATTTAAACAAAACACTAATATTACCTCTATCATTTGGTGGCTCATCTACTGTGAAGAGGATGTTCAAACATCCTCACCAATCCAAACATGCATAAGGACACAACACCATGACGAACATGTGATCCGCCGCATTGTCTGGTAGCCCTAGTGCGTCTGGCACAATCCTGGATGGAAACTCTACGTGGCTCCTCTTGGGAATCATGTCCCCTCACATGTGCATCCACACATGAGTCCTCATTCTAGGAGGCTAACGGAAACAAATCGGCCTCGTCTATGGAAACCTCTCAAAAAATAATCAAAACAACTCTGATGAAAATGGGAAGTTCGACCTCCAACGTATCATAGCTCGACATTTTTTGAGCACTATACAAACCCGCCATAAAAAAATGAAAGACCATCTAATACACTGTGGTCGTTGTACCAACGAATCAACATAATACAAAAAAGGGAAGCTAATGCATTGACCATCATTGGTAAAATGGGATATGGTAATCACTAAGAGTGAGAGGTGTTGGGCCCTTCATTTTTGGGATAAGGAATCACACAAGTTTTGACTAAGTACGAGTTGCACAAGCTTCAAAAGAAGCTAGAAAATAGAATAAGAAAGAGCAACAAAAATCATTTTTGAAAGACAACACAACACCAACTAAGCAACAATGGTTGCAACAGAAGAAGAAAGCGTGCAAGCCGAGACGAAAGACATAACCTAACTTATATATATGGATGAACATGATTGTAAAAGGGTTGATTAGGTATGGGTTCAGCTAAATTGTGATAAAGTTCAACCTGATCTTTCCCTCCCTATAGGGTTGTTGTCAGTCGAATCAAGAAAAGGTCCAAGTCTGTAATGTATTCTGTACCCTTTTGAGAGTTAGAGCTCTGTGACATGAGTCCAAAGACAAGAGTCTATAATAGAGCACTACTGTATGGTTCTGAGATTGCAAATGAAGGAAGATTCTAAAGATAATATAAAGAAGGACCTAAATTTTCAAAATATGCTATGTCTTCTTATGTTTTACTCATGCATTACAATATTTCTTTATGGTTTATGCGTTCCTCATGATGGTTATGTGTTTAAATGTTTTTTCGGTAACATAAGTAGGTTTGATTCTTCCACACATAAGATTCAGATATGTTCAATGGTTAGATGTCTTGCGCAAGGTCAGGATGAGTCTTGAGGGTTCTGTGAATCCTCCTAAGTCTTTTCCTTACCCTTCCCTATCTATTTGTCTCAGCATCTCTTCGAGTGAGACTTCTTCTCTTCAGAGGAGATGAAAATGCCAATGCTCTAGACTACTCGATACCTTTTGTTGGTAACCTGAGAAGGACCTTGGTATGATCAAACTTGCGCCAACAAAATCATTTTGTTTCTGGGACCTGCGTTAAAAGGGAACCTGTAGGGAGGATGCTTCCATAGATTCATAGATCTAGTATTGACCAATGGTGGGAAAGAAACTGTGATGCCTTCATATGGAAAGAAGCAGAGCTGAAGGGAAAATTGGTGGAATATACTCGTGAAGTAGTCTTTTACTCAGAAAGATCAAGTGACCAATATGATATTTTCTGGTTTAAGTTTCTGGAAGAAATTTTCCATTAGATTAAGAGGCTCTAATAATCTCCAGAGTTCCAAGAACAAGTCAAGAGGATCTGTACTTGGGACACAAAAAAGATTGCAACACTTCATCGACTGGATTGTCCAGTCACGTGAGTGGTTTATTTCTGGGTTAGTACCACATTAGAAGGATATATTATCGAGTTTGCAACTGAGAACCACCAATCGTTTTCATGCGCAGAGGAAATTTTCAAGAAATATGCAAGGGTAAGACTGCTGAGAGAGATCCCCCTGTGGATTAAAGTTTTCTTGATGGAAGAGGGGATGCTGACTATGTCCTCGACTGAGATGGAAGTGTAAACACCCTCGCTTGGGGTAGGGCAAGGCTGGGGTAGAGTCATGGCTTGAAAGAGGGGTCACACTCTCAAGTGGTACATCAATATCATAGAGCTAGGAGTGCCAGGAATACAATGTCAAGTGTTCACACTTAGCCAGGTACTGACAAGGTTCATAACAGAATTCAAACTACCTCAGTTAGAACAACAGGATCTATCTGAGTTGCGTGAGATCCAGCAATAGGAAGGTGAATCAGCCTGGGAATATAGCCAAATGTTTAAAGATGCTATAGGGAGGTTAACACATCTAGTCCATAAGGAACATCAAAGGGACTGGTACATTCAGGGATTGCTACCTCTAACCAGGATTCTGCTAACACAATAGTGGATAGCCACTTTGAAAGACACCTTGGAACAATCGATGAAGATTGAAGCCATGGTGGGATACCCTAGGAGCCTGAGAGTGACCAGACCCCTAGCAGATGCGAAATTGGAACACCTAAAAGGGAAAATATCAGCGCTAACAGAAAAGATTCAAGAGCTGACGATACCTAGACCAGGACGACCGCAGGTCTGGTGCACCAGATGTTATACAGAAGGAAATATGGTTAATGAATGCCCATGAATGAGGGGAATGGGACCTCCTCAAAATCCGATGGGACCCCCACTAGGACCCACAACAAGAGTTTCACAAGTGTCTGTGAAACTTACCATTCCATAGCCCCACCCCGTATCATTCTTTTCCAGGAAGCCAAGCAACAACAACAACTATGTATTTTTAAATCTGTCGAATCCATGGGCATGGGCCAAGACAGTGCCCCATTATGCATATATATTTGACGGTACCAAATATAGTACACTGTGATTTCTGCGCATCTACCACACATACTACCAATCAATGTAGAGCATTGGATGCACTTGCAAACAGGTTAGACCGAACAACATTCAGGGTCAATGAAAACCCTTAGGGACCAGGAAGAGGTCGAGGAGGTGGATCTAGAGGAGACTTTAGAGGAGGAAGAACTGGGGGAAGAGGGCCAAGAAGATGTTATATCTGTGATGAGAAAGCCCACATGGATCCATATTGTCCTCATCCAAGGCGACCATGGTGCTCTCACTGCAGAACCAATGGGCACGCAACTAAAGACTACCCAAAAGTAATTGCAAAATGGGAAAATAGGGTGCAACAACGAGGAAATAACCTCATCAGTTCATAAATCAAGAAATTTATTAAGGGACAATTTCCCAACCTCAATATTTTTACTCGAGGAGGAGAAAAGACAGGATCTGATGCTGACACTCTACCCCAGATCCATAAATAAGCACCTAAAGAAGATAGGTATGACCCTCTAAAATAGAAACAGTTCTTTAAAGATGCCATAGAAGTATTTCAGAAAATTCCTAGCCCTGAGATGCTAGTGAAAATACCATAGCCTATTGTTTATCCTAAGATTGTGCTAGTCCCTGCTTCACCCTCTGCACCCAGAAACCATGTAGTCGTACTGAGACAAACTGAGAAACCACATAATGTAGTTGACCTTTGGTTTCAACTATTTTCCAACATTCTTGGGAATGATCACTTAACAAAGAAGTTTCATAATGCACTATACCTAGTCTTAGGGAATGAAGAACCCATAGAAGAAGGAATAAGGGATTATCTTCCTGAGAAGAATACTCAGAGAGTGTAGAGAAGAAAAGTACGATCTGGAAAATAATTCAGACTAGTAGCCCAGTTAGATGAATTTGATATTAAGGATGTCATTTTGGATCTGGGATTTGATGTGAACATTCTGCCTAAGAAGACTTGGGAGGCCTTAGGAAAACCTAGGCTGACATATTCCCCAATTCAGTTAAGAATGGAAAATCAATATTGTATCTTCCCCATAGGAAGGGTGGAGAATGTGGAAATATATTTTGCAGGAGTAAATACAGTGGTTGACTTTGAATTCATAGAGATCATGGGAGATAAGAACCCTTACCCTGCACTACTTGGCATTGATTACGACTATGAAAAATATGCAGTAATCGACTTAAAGAAAGACACCATGACCTTTGAGAATGATGGAATCAAGGTAGTTCAACCTTTGGATCCATATGTAGGGCCCAGATATACAGAGCCAACAGAAAATAATATGGAGGGAGAAGACTTGGACTATTTGTACACCTTAACAACATGAACAAGAGACAATTATATAAATCCTACTGCTGATGGATCAGTAAGTTGGAGAAGCATAGAGTCAGCAGACAAAGATTTAGAATTGGATTTTGACAGTTGGAAACAAGGTTCGTATGAAATATTCTCAAGGATATGTGAAACTATCAGAGAAACTAGATGGATTGGGACCAAAGTTAGAGAACATCAAGTATATGATGGCACCTTAGAACTCGATATTTTTCAGCTCAACATGGAAGAAACGGTAGTAGAGGGCCAAATAATCTCAGTACTAGATGTATCTTTCCAGGACACCCTTGCCAGATGGTGGGCCAATCATAAATCCTTACTCAGAGATTGGGATGATGTGAAGCAAGCCATCAAGTATAGGTTTCAGAATAAGGAGTAGATGGAACTAGAGATGTAGACAGATTTCCAATTTGTGCGATTGTTCAATGAAAAATATGACCCTAAAGCACATATTGAACAGTGTGTGACACAATGGCAAGTTGTGGAAATACCCTCTCGCTTCTGAGTTCAGGTATTTTCCCACTCTCTAGGACCAATCCTAAAATCTTGGTTCTTACATGAGGAAACCAAAAGACATACCAACGACTGGATGATGCTAGAAGCTTATTTCTACAAGGACTTATCGTTTACAAGTAAGTACCCTAAGTTGGAAGTAGTCCTGCAAAATATTGAAGAATCTCTTTTTATAGATAATAGTAATAAAAAATCAAACTTAGTGGTATGTGCCAAGCATAATTGGGAACTTCAGACTAGATTTCACATACCCGCAACCAAGAAGCCTATAAAATGCTATAAGATTAGTAGAGAATCATAAATCCTAGATGATTTAGAAGAATTGAGGAACCTATCCATCAAAGAGACAAAAGGGAACATAAAAATCTAGAACACCATACCCAGTCAGACTGATAGTTCCTACAATTACCCATTGAGATTGCACAAAGTCAATATAGGGACCTCAGAGAAACCTAAGATAGCTATGGTAGGAGACTACTGGGATGGGCAAACCATTCAAGAGATACAGAGTCTACTGCGGGAATATGAGTATTTGTTCCCAAAGACTTTCTCAGAGTTAAAGGGAATCAAAGGAGTTATGGGAGAAATGAAAATTGAACTAAAACCAGGATCCAATCCTATGAGGCATAGACCATACCACCTTAACCTTAGAGTAGAAGAGAAGTTTAAGAAGGAGACAGATAAAATTTTGGAAGAAAGACTCATTTTCTCAGTGGAAGAAGAAGAATAGGTCAACCCAATAGTTATTCAAAGAAAGAAAGACACATAGGATATTAGGGTCTCTGTAGACTATAGAAGCCTTGACTTTGCTTGTGTGCACGAAACTTTACCGACACCTTTCACTGATGAGGTGCTAGAATGGTTGTGGAGAAGGAAACATACTCATTCACAAATGGATTTTCAGGGTACCCCTAGATCAGGATCGCCGAAGACGACAAAAAAAAGAGCACATTCATAACATAATGGGGATCTTTCACATACAATGTGATGCCATTTGGCTTAAAGAATGCTCCTGTAGTCTTTTCCAGGATTTTAATAGAAACATTTAGAGAGTTCATTCACAAGTTTATAGAATTTTATATGGATGATTGGACAATATATAGTTTTCTCAAGGAACATGTAGCGCTATTATGACTAATGTTTGACAGATGCAGAGAATTGCAGATCTCATTGAATCTCAAGAAGTGTATCTTCTATGTACGACATGGCGATTTGTTGGGCCACATAATATAGTGAGAAGGAGTATTGGTAGATCCAACCAAAGTTGTGGTTATTGTGAACATGCCACCACCTACAAGTGCAAAGCAGTTGTGCTCCACACTGGGACACTCGAGGTACTATCACAGGTTCATTAGAAGATATGCCAACATTATTGCACCTTTGGAAAACCTATTGAAAAAGGCCGAAATGTTCCAATGGAGTCCAGAATGTGATAAAGAATTTGAGACACTCAAGGAGAAGCTCAGAACAATACCGATTCTAATATTCCCAAACCGGGAAAATGAATTTCACGTCCATGTAGATGCTTCAGGAATTGCCTTAGGAGCTATCTTAACGCAACCTGGAGATGAGGTCATGGATCATCCTATCTACTTTGTGAGCCAGAATTTTTCACAAGATGAGCGCAACTACACAACGACAGAAAGGGAGGGTCTAGACATGTTTTATGCTTTGTAGAAATTTAGACATTATTTGTTAGGTTCTCATTTCAAGTTCTTTACTGATCATTTTGCATTGAAATATCTAGTTAACAAACCTGTGTTGGAAGGGAGAATTTGTAGATGGTTGCTGTTATTCAAGGAGTTTTCTTTTGAATTTATTTTTAAGTCGGGAAGATGCCATGTAGGACCTGATCACCTGTCCAGACTAGAGTAAGGGGAAAGTGGCGGAGCAGTCGATGACCAGCTCCCAGATGCAGACTTGCTCTGAGTTGAGGCCATACCAAAATACCTGGAGGACATAGAAGTCTTCTTAAGTACATGTGTCTTCCCATAAACATATTCCACAACCCAGAAATGCCACATGGTTGTTAGAGAAATAGATTCCAGTTGATTGCGAGACAGTTGTATAAACTAGGACTAGATAGTATCCTCAGAAGATGTGTCTTGGATCATGAAAGACATGATATACTCTAGGAATTCCACAATGAAGTTGCGAGAGGTCACGTAGGAGGAAAGGCCATCGCACAAAAATTTCTACAAGTTGGACTTTGGTGGTAAACACTCTTCAAGGATGCAAAGGTATATGCTAGATCATGTGATGTATGTCAAAGAGTAGGTAATCCATTACGCCGAGATGAATTACCACTTCAACCAGTTCAATCTCTTCAAGCATTTGAGAAGTGGGTAGTTGACTTCATTGGACCAATCAACCCAACAACCAAGCATTCAAAGGCTAGGTACATCATCACCGCAAATGACTACCTTATGTGCTGGGCTGAAGTAGCAGTTGTTCAGGACTATTCGACTGATACTGCTGCTAGGTTCATCTTTGAAATATTATCACACGATTTGGATTTCCTAGGAGCCTAACTAGTGATCAGTGAGCTCATTTCATTACTAAAACTATAACAAATCTTACAACAAAGTTCCTGATCCAACATCACAAAAGCAACCCCTACCACCCACAGGCCAATGGAACAGTAGAAGCATTCAACAAGATTCTGGAGAGAGGATTGACAAAAGTGTGTTGTGAAAATCGGGAAGACTAGGACGACAGAGTTCTAGCAGTACTATGGGATTATAGGACAACCACAAAGAAACTCCACAGGTACACACCGTTCCATCTAGTTTATGGGAAAGAGGCAGTGGTGCCTATAGAATTCATCACTCCAACTTTATACATTGCATAGATCACACATATGTCGGAGCAAGAATCAATTGCGTAGAGACTTATGGAGCTACAAGAGGAGACCAGATTTATAGTAGAATTCCATCAGTCAGTTGAAAAAGAAAGACAAAAATCTTGGCATGATAGACATATTAATACTAAGGTATTTAGCAAGGAGACAAGGTTCTACTCTATGGTAGTCGGTACCAGATGCATCCTGGCAAGTTGCACATGCATTGGTTGGGACCATTTATAATTGTGAAGATCCGACCCTCAAGAGAAGTTAGACTTGAGCAATTGGATGGTATGCTGCAGCCAGGATGGGTGAATGTTGCTTGCCTTAAACCCTATATGTCTCAAAACTGAGAAAAAGGGATTGTTTCTCTAGTCTGAAGGAGCATGTATAATAGTTAGATTTGAGTTTTCTGAATTTTTTGTAAATTCAGTTAATAAAGTCAATGTGTGTAGTGTTGCGCCATGACACAT
>SNQJ01S0056025.1:19722-37670 GCA_010110895.2 Picea sitchensis
TGAGAACTGCACAGGAGAATCCAGGTATAAAAGAAGCAACATTCAAAGAATCCAAGAAGTTAAATCAAAAGGGAAAGAAAAAATAAAAATAAGATAGCAGGAACAATGACATCCCAGAATATGATGAAGAAGTGGCTAACTTTGTCAGAATACTGAGAATTGGAACCGGTTGCAGATATAGAGGTAAGATTCCATTGATTTTTTATAATTGTGATGGTATTGGTCATTTTGCTAACAAATGTCCTCACAAGAAAAAGAAAAGAAATGAAGAAGATTATTCAAATAGAAAACAAACATATAAAGGAAAAATAACCAAAAGTAAAGTCTTCAAGAAACGTTTCTGCACCAAAGAAGACTGCTTCTCATCAGACGAAGATGAAGTCGGTGAAAGTGAAAAAGAAATAGTTTTATTCATGGCAATAGAAGACTCTGATAAACAAGACACGAGAGAGGAATATGAAGACGAAGAAGTTGACTATAGAGAAGAACTATTGAGTGCTATAGAAGTTATAACAAGACAAAACAAGAAAAACAAGAAGCTCCAGGAAGAATTAGACAAGAAAGAAGACACTCAGAATTCAAACTCTAAATAACTAGAGAAGATAATCACTCCATTAAAGGTTCAAATATAATAATACAAAATAATCGAACAAGCACTCAAAGAAAAGGAATCAATGGAACATGTTTACGAAGAAGAAGCTGCAGAAGGGGAAGATGGAGAAGATCAAATAGAAGTAGAAGAGAAAGTTCAACAAGTACCTCTAGAGACACCTAGCAAACGAGTACAAAAGAATCGTCCTCCAGATTAGATTATCAGGAACAAAGATGCAGGAATTGAGACTTGAAGAAAAATTCATTCACCAGAACAACTGCATCTAACACTCTTATCTTCGATTGAAACAAACAATTTTGAATAAGCCAACAAGGATGCATTCTGGAAAAAGGCCATGAATGAAGAGTTGGATCAAATAGAGAAGAATGGCACTTGGGAATTGTTTCCAAGACCAAGGTACAAGAATTTGATTGGCACAAAGTGGGTCTTCAGAAATAAATTGAAAGAAGATGGATAGGTTACCAGGAACAAAGCCGGATTTGTATGTAAAGGATACACGCAGGTTGAAGGTATTGACTTTGAAGAGATGTTTTCCCCAATTTCCATAATGGAAGAAATCTGATTGATGTTAGCTTATGCATGCTCCAATAATATTAAAGTGTATCAGATGGATGTGAAATCAACCTTTATGAATGGGGAACTTGAAGAAGAATTCTACATTGAGCAACTATAAGTATTTCAACTATTAGAGAACAAAGATTATGTGTGCAGGTTGAAGAAGGCATTGTATGGTCTAAAATAGGCTCCCAGAGCATGGTACTCTAGATTGGATAGATATCTACAACGAGCAAGGTTCAGAAAAGGAAATGTAGACAACAACCTCTACATCAAGGTAACTTAAGATAGTATTTTATTAATTGAAGTTTATGTTGATGATATTATTTTTGGAAGTGATGATGACAGATTAAGCCAAAAATTTGCAAAGGATATGCATAATGAATTTGAAATGTCATTATTTGGAGAAATATCCTTCTTTCTGGGTCTTCAGATATGTCAAAGCAATAAATGAATTTTTATTTCTCAAACTAAGTATATTAGAGAAATGCTAAAGAGGTTAGGAATGGAAGATTGCAAACCAATTAAGACTCCTATGAAAAACAGTTGCAAGTTGAGCAAATATGATGATTCACAGTCTACATATCATAGGTAGTACATGTCAATGATTGAAAACTTACTTTATGTGACATCATCCAGACCAGATGTAATGCAGGCAGTTGGACAGGTTGCACGATTTCAAGCAACACCAAAGGAATAACATGTTCTAGAAGTGAAGAGGATTTTCATATATCTCAAGGGAACAAAAGAGTTTGGATTATGGTATCCAAAAGGAAAGTATCTATCACTTATTGGCTACACAGATGTAGATTGGGCAGGTTGCATTGATGATCGACGAAGAACCAGTGGAGCGAAATTCTACTTGGGTGAGTGTTTGGTATCTTGGCTAAGCAATAAATAGTCATCACTATCATTGTCTATGACAGATATACAGGTTGAGTATGATGAGCCCATTCCTATATATTGTGATAATACAAGCGCTATCAATATCTCAAACAATCTAGTTATGCACTCTAAGATGAAGAACATTCCAATCAAGCATCACTTTCTATGGGAACATGTTGCAGAGAAGAGCATCAAAGTTGAATATGTGGGAACAAAAGAACAGGTTGCAACCATATTCACAAAACCGCTTCCAAGGGAATATTTTGAGTATATTCACTAGAGACTTGGAGTAATTTCTACTCCAAAATGAATTCTTTTGAATTCTTATCTTACATGTTTTAGAGTTACATGAGAAAGCACCATCAAGAGGACAATTCAGGTTGGGGGAGCAGATTCAGGAAGATTTTAGTCAGGGGGAGAAGCCCCAAGGAAAATTCAGTTAGGGGGAGCAGCCCCAGATGGGAAGCTACCTTTGCCATTGATGTCAAAGGAGGAGATATTCACTAGATGTAGGACAAAGAGTTAGATGCTTGGAGAGAGAGCACAAAGGCATGTTTCCAGGGGGAGCATAAGTGATATGAATTTAGTGTTGCATCAGAGTGTTTCCATAAATACCAAAGGGGGATATTATTGATTAATTAGGTTGGTTTTCATTGATGTCAACCCTTGAAGAAAGTATGGTAGCAAATTTTAGTAGCCCCAATAATATGGATAAGGGACTTCAGTTTGATTTATGTAGAATGGTATGAAGATCAATATATTTGTAGGTAAGACTATTCTATATGGATAGTACATTTCATGCCATTTCCGATGATATGTGGAACGCTACATAACTCCTCACGGTTACAGATTTATGGCCTTGTGAAGTTGGAGAACCCTCATGAGTTATCTAGAAGTCAAAGAAGTCAAAATTGTTCTAGAAGCTCCTAGAAAAAGTTGACTAGTCAAGTGAGTGAAACTAGGAGTTAATCATGGGTTAAGTTTTTGCAATAAGAAAATAATTAAAAATAAATCAGTTGCAACTAGAAGCAGAGACTTTACTATTTTTAGCAAAGTGGGTTAGAAGTGGACAAGTGGTTAGAAGTGGGTTATCCCTAAAATAAGGAAATTGGGTTAAGTTGGTTAGAAGGTAACCCCTTGAGGAAGCTACATGGAAGTATAAATAAGAGATAAAGGATCTCCTATTAGCACCTATTAAGGAAATTGAATATCTATTATTATGTAAGGTTTATTGTAGGTACTCATTGATACATATGAAGTTTCACAAGTCTGAGGTAGCACGAAGGGTTGATGGTGAAATTTTCAGAATTACATAAAATACTGAAAAAACCCTAGTTTTTTGAGGTGTACGCGGGATGCAGTGGAGTAGGGCACATATGTACGTAGGATATTAGTATAATAGGGAATGTCCATGAGGGTAAATCCTTAAAAATTTGAGAATATGAAGATGTCAGGTCTCTAGAGCCTAAAATCAAGCTCCCAGGAAGGTCTACAGTGATCAGGTACATAATATCTATCTACATGAGAAATGGTTATGGGGGTTTGAGGATTTTCCCTAGAGAGATTAGTGGCTACATGGGACTTTCTGTATAAGTCATATCTACAGAAATATAGTGATGGTATAATCAATATTTATCATTGATACATATTGTTAGTGTTGAGGAACATATTATATTTCTTGGCATATGGTTAAGGGTTTTTGTGGTACATGGTTGAGAGCTTGTATTTGTGAAGTGGTTAATTTATTGAGAGGTTGTATATCATAAAGGGTTTGATTTTTAGTCCATGTGAGGGTCATTATACCCGTTCTTGATTATACTTGTATGTCACATGACTAGAGAGATATAGATACATTTGGTTAAGGGATATGTATGAGGATGTATGCACATGGCACATCTATAGGTTACACAGAGTGAAAGATTGCAGGTTGAGTTGAAAAGAGGTAGCAGAGTGTCTAAGTTTCAGCAAAAGTGGAAAACGCTTGGTTTAGAAGGCATACACATGATGTAGTATATACAGGTCACATGCATACACGAGTTTCAATACAGATAGGTTGCATACATACACGAGCTACAACAGAGATAGGTCACATATCTGTTGTTTTGGTTGGTACATGCTCAATACAGGTAGAGGTTGATTATAGGGAAGTGGTACAAATTGGTACAGGTTTATAGTGGTATATATCACAGTGACAATGTGACCATGGTTTCTTCATTTGACACTTATATTTTAGGGCAACAGGATAGGGCAAGGATAGGTGGTTGTAGCCACCTTCCAGCTATAGATGGAGAACATAGGGGGTTGTAGCTTCCTTCTGGTTGTAGCCAAATAATTGGGGAATTGTAGATTCCCTCAGGTTGTATCTTGAAGATATAGGGGGTTAGAGCCTCCTTCTAGTTGTAGCTAGAGAATAAAGGAAGTTGGTGCTTTCAATGAATGCAATTCTTAAATACATATAACAAAAATAATTCTGTGGTTTTCTCCCGCTTTGAGTTTCCATGTAAAAATATTGGTGTACTAAGTATGTTTATGATTTTTCATTGTTCATGGTTTATTTACTCTGCACTTATTGGATGATAATTCTATATTGATCATAAAGATAAATAACACTTTCATATTGTGGTTAAAAGGATTAAAAATCTCTATTACTGATTCACCCCCCCTCTCAGTAATCCAACATACCCTCCTTGGATACTTTAGCATAATCAATGTGTTTGGAATACAAAAACACATAGTTCCGCTATGGGTACACTGTTGCACTGTCAATCTCTCCAAACTTAGTGAAGGATTCTATGAGCATGGGCTTAGTGGTCTCTCTTGACACATTACCTACCCAAAGATTGTGCTATTTTCTGTAGGGGAAAAAACCTACAGGGTTATGTTGCATTAAAATACCCAAGGGGTATGTTACATTAAAATACCTTGAAGCCGAATCAGTTTGGGCGATGTAAAAATAAACAATGATATTTTTTTTTCTGGAACTCTAGTGTTTGAACCGAAACTCATGCCCATGGGAAAAAATTCCATCATTTCCGCATGTCTTGGTGCCTCAGAGCATCAATAAAATACTTTGGCTTGAGGAATAACTTGAGTAAAATAGGATTTATAGTTCCGATTGAAGCTTGAACATGGTTGTGCGCTCATTGAAGCATGCTTGGTTTTGACTTCTCTAGTGCGGTGTTTGAAGAAGAAAGTAGAAGTAGTTTGGAGCTGATGTGATGTTTGAAGACGAAACTAGAAGCAGTTTGGAGCTGATATGATGTTTGAAGAAGAAACCTGGAAGCTGGTGTTTGAGGAAACATGGAAGCTGAGTTGGTGAAGGAAATGACACATGGAGAGCAAAGATTTGTTGATGGATGATGAACATATGGAAATTTTTTATAGGTTCTAGACAGATGAGGAAGGCCTCCATAGGACCTCCCATTAAAATAATGCCTTCGACGTAATTACTCGACAATTTACACAGAGATTCTATGACAATTATTTCATTGAGACTTTGAATTCTACAATAGTTTTCCACTCTACCAATTGAGCTGATGTCTAATACTTGAATGTTTTTCCCAAATTTAAAATGGATGCATTGTTCTATATAATTTTTTATGATTCCGTAGGATTGGTTAATTCCTTCACCTTGATTACCATGTGTTATATTGTATTTACTTAACAAAATTTCCAATGTTAAACTTCCAAAATCACAATGGGAAAATTCATAGGTTAAATTCCCACTCCCTACATAGAAAGGGTTCATAAATGAAATCGAAAGAGAAACAAACATGATAAAAATACTATAACTTCATTTTATTGCAAAGATTAATGTTGTTTAATCTACCTTATGTTTCCCCCCGTATAGGGTGAGAGGGAAGAGACAAGCCATGGGGCCTCCTTCCAAGACTGATGACCACACGTCTCTTCAAGCCGTTGGCACCTTCCACCCCTCTCTCACCTCTAAAACATCATCTCATGCATATTAACCTCAAAAACATCATCTCATGCATATTAACCTCTTGAACATCATCTCATGCAGATTAACCTCACCTCTCATGTGTTTACTATTCAACTTATGGCTCTTCAATGATGTAACAATCACGCTTAGTGGATGACTCTCCATCGGTACCTAGCTCCAACCTGGTATGTCCTTCGTATCCTACATTTTGTTATGATTATTGCTACTGCTATCACTCCATTTACTGGCCTTCATATCACTCATTATGGATGCTTCCATGGATCATTATTCTGATTGATGGGCAGTTATATTATCTTAACCTTCCTCTGGACTTGGTCTCACCACCTTTTTTCCCCTATGCTTGTTGTTAGCACCATGATTTTTGTAGTTACAATTAGTCCTAGATGAGTCATTGTTCGTGTGTCAAAGTGTGTGAGGTCAGGGACCGAATAACGAATGCGTCGAAATCAACAGGTAGTGAGAATGACCCTTGGAGTTGGGAAAGGGCATAATGATTAGTCATGTGCGACTTGTAAAGGTCCCTTTCCCTAAAGATCGAGTCCTATCGAAAAAGGGGAATTTATGTGCCAGAGATCGAGGCAAGTTTTTAGGATAAAGGTCACATCGTGAGAAATAATGAACATCATCACCCAATTATGAAGTCATAAACATGAAAAATCACAAGGCTCCTATCATGTATACTCTGTCGCTCTTATCATTTGTACTTGGCACACTTCAAAGTGTACCCATCCACGAGTTTGCTACGCAAATCTTCAACCTGCTTCCAAAATTTTTATTGCCATGTATTCATCGTCCTCTTCCATGATTCCATTCCTTATCTATTCAATCATTAATATTGGTCACCCTGCATGCCTTTCCTTTACTTTTTGGATTTGTGCATTGTCCATGGTTCTTTCTGCAAGCTCTGGAGCCCTTCGCTGTGTGAAATTTGATTTTCAACGTTCGTATTGCAAGTCTGTTGATTCGAGTTGTCGCTTCCTTCATTATTTTTCAGTCATTGTTTAAAGTCTGTTGGAGTTAACCGCAACTAGCATGTCGAACGTTAATTATTCTCATGGTAAGTCTTTATTCTTTGGAATTTCCTCTTGTTGTGTTGAATTTCTCACTATGCCTAAATTCCCTATCCCGTGACAGGTCTCCCAATACTTTGGTACTGTGCCATAATTTTCTGTCACGATTATCTACCGTGACGAGCCTCCCGTTTTTGTTTTTCACAGTGCCGAGTTTCCCCACTACATCAAAACTTTCCATCGTACCCTACTATCATTCCATGAACTCCTGAGGCTGATTTTGTTTGTCACGTAAAGATTATGTGACTGTCGTTCTAACAGTCTCTGTGAAGTTCGCCATTCTTACTTATTGTGCAAGGAGGGTGTTACAGTTCATTACCGCACGCGGGGGATTAATATATATTGGCATCATGGAAACATCCCAAAGAATAAGAAAGAAGGCAAGAAGTTGCAGGGATCTGAGGTATGAGCCTCAAGACATGGAATGAATAAATGAAAATATAGAAATCAGGGCATCTTTTGAGCAAGATGGGTGTATGTGCTTTTGTGAAAAGGTCAAAGGGTACAACGCGAAGTTGGATGACAAGTTCACCCTCAATTTTATTGGGGTCAACGTGACCACTACGGGAATCAGTTTCCAAGTGATGAGGAAACTCTGTCAGTTGTGGCAGAGATCCGTCCACGTGGAGGAAGATGGTTTAAAGGCATGCCTTTAGACATTTTGTTCTATAAAGACTTCATCAAGCCCAACTATCTAAATGGGAAAATTGGAGCCGGCGTTCCAAGACAGTACCTCTGGGAGCCTTATCAAAATCTCTTACAGGTGATTAGAATATATTTCACCTATGAGGGAAGGTTTGAAAGAGTGTACCCACATCACATCAGGTTGTCGTTGCACTTCATAGGGAAAAAACCTTTGAATATACCTTTGGTGTTGCATCGAAGCTTGGAAAATATGGAAAACAACATCCAAGCCAAGGTTGACCAACTGGGGAACAATTTATCCCATTTGTCATTAGGAAATCTGTTGGTGGTCGAAGAGTTGAGACGTTTGAGCAAAGACTGGGATTCATTTCTGATTTTGGATGACATCCCTAGAGACCCCAAAGGAGACATTCCTTTATCTTCGAGGAAAACATCATTCCATAGTGCAGGGGCGAGAAAGGAAGATGTCACGAGAAAGGGAAAGGAAATATAAGACTCATCATCCCACCAGCCAACACCTCGGAAAAGAGGAAGGCCAAGGCTAATTAAGAAACCCTAGGAGATCCAAACTCCTAGTGAACCGCGCATCTAGTCCTCTTCTGAGAGATTACTCATGCACGTCGTTCAACTAGAGCATGTTGAAGGTTCAAGCATGGGAATTGGTGAAAGGCAGAGGAATTTAGGTGATGCAAACATGAATTTGCATGAGTCTTCATAGCAGCTGAAGCAAGTGCAACTTGTTCACTGAACTGTATCAAGAAAATAAAGAATTAAGAAGATAGCTAGCATAAAGGACTATAAAAACACCAACGTCGCAGAGTCAAGTAGGGAATGTAAATTGGCTCAAAAAGACAACTCAAAGAGGCACATGACATAATTATTCAGTTGCGGGAGGAACATAGGGTTTCAGAGGAAATAATCTTAGATCATTTCAAGGAATGCAGAATGACCATGGATAACGCCCACATGGATCTCACCAACACTCAAGAAAATTGAAAGGAAATGTGGTCTTGTGGAGGTAGGTGAAAAATATGAGGAAACAAAACTGGTCTCTTAGGAAAACACTCAGATTTTTAAGGTTGCAAGTGAGGCTGGAGGCATGAGTGAGACAAACCCATGTTTTCCTTTTTGATCATGGCATGGAAAATTTCTCCCTTCATATCCTGTTTCCTTCTGGTAACAAGAAGTTTGACGCAACGCCCGCGTGGTGAATACTTGTCACAAAGATGCTATAAAATTACCTACTGACGAGGGAAGTTATAAGTGAAATGCATGTAAGTTTTGGAGAAGATGCATGGCCTCTCAACCGTCGCTTCCACCTGGAGTTGCACGAGCGATCACAGACGTACATCTGCTACACCAACTTGCCACGTGCATTCTACAGCTAATGATCGCGCAACAACAACCAAAGCCTGTTGTTGTGTTGGTTTTGTCACTTGGGTGAGAAAAGCAACAACACTTGAATGTCTATATGAGCCTGATAGACAAGACACAAGTTTGGTAAGTGGGATAAACAAGCCAAACACATGTATAAACAAATAAATAAACTAAAACAACTAAGAAATACATATTAGAAATCATGAGAAACTTAGAACCATGAAAATCAAACAATTAACAACATAATGCTACCAATGGATCAATAGATTAGTAGGAAATTTTTTTTAGAGAAAAATAGGGACTTATGAGTCCCCTCTTCCTCCTTGGGAGGGCTCTTGAGTTCCCTAATAACTCTTCATACAATCGAAGAAATGGAAAATGGTGAAGAACAACAATTCCTATTCCCTCAAGAGGTGAGTGGAATGGCCTATTGCAATGGTCCTTTAAGGCTCCAAAGAGAAATGAAGATTCTCAAGGGAGAATTCTTGCAACATAACAATACTATGAAGATCTTGGTTTCTTAGTGCACCCATGGCTCTTATTTATAGCATTCATACATGAAAAAATGTAATTGGTTCATAATTTGAACAAGGGGCCTTTTAGGGCACCCTTTAGTCCTTGACCAACCTCCCATTCAGATTTCTCTCAGATATGAGGGTCAAATCATGTTGGGGGTTGGTCCATAAGTGGTTGAGGGGCCGACAAGATCCATAAATGTGTTGGCATGCATGACTTTTCTCGTACATAATCGCACACTGGGTGCATTGTGTGCGTTGAGGGATGTGTTGGCCTGTGCACACTGCACACTGTGTGTGTGCTTCCTTTGGTGAATATGTGTATTTCAAATTTTGACCCAATTGTATATTTTTTTTCCTTTTGAATGCAATTTGGTGCTGTAGGTGGACTAATTGTTGTTGGCATTGCTGTGTTTCTTTAACCATTTGTGCGCAATTTTGCAGATGATATTTCAGTGATAACAATCAGTGACAACTTCCCAACCAACTCAAATATCTCTTATTTATACCCCTCCATCGTCTTCTCTATTCTCTTTAATGTTTCCTCCATGCTGATTTCTCCTACTAGTGCGCTGTCTGGGATCATCTAGAAGACTTCCTCAAGTCTTGTCTCTAGTTTTTCTATGCATTGTTTTTCCTCTTATCGTTCTATCCACACTTTTGTAAGAAATGTCTCTAGCCCCTGCTTGGATTTCTTGGATGTTTCTAGGTTTGTGGCATCCATCCTGGCCCTAGATGGTACTTCCTACGCAACACTGACCTGTAACTGATAGAGAACATTTGTTGGTATCTTAGCCAATACCAATTCCAGTTGTTCGACATCCTGGACCTGCTTCTGCTCCATGTCTTCATCCATTTGTAGCATGTCTTTAGTAATGTTGAAGCTTTCACTTACCATTGTCGTTATCTGTACTACCTCCTCCTTACTCTACACTGGCCTATCTTTTTATTTCATTGTTTGTTGTTCCTATGTTTCCCATTTTTGTTGCACCTTAATGAATCATATCTGCTCCAATACTTGCTCGACCTCTATCATCTCTTGCATTAAAATTTCTCTTTTTTTCTTTGCCTCTTCATAGTCTTCTACGACATGGTACTGTACTTTCTCTATGACTAATTCCACATCATATTTTCTTATGGTATATTGGGGGATCTCCTTATGTGCCTTCATTTTATTGCGTGTCCCTCCTGACAGTAAGATAGTTCTCTTGGGTTCCTTTGACTTTGTTTTCTCTGTTGGGGTATCTGTCCTTGGTATGTCCCCTCCTGCTTGTCCCTTCTGCACAAGGATGTTATCCTTCCTCTATGTCGCGCCATTAGCAACATCTGCGTAGTCATTCTGTTATGTAACAAGCTTGGGGATATGATTCTTATTTGTTGTTGTGCCCCCCCCGATCTTCCTTGTGCATCCTTCTGATGCTCTTGTCTTCATTGTTGGGGTACTCTTTTTATGTGAAGATATCACTTCTGTTGGTTGCTTGTATTTTGCTTGTTGCTTGTATTTTGCTGGCTCCACTAGAACCTT
This sequence comes from Picea sitchensis, assembly GCA_010110895.2. Lineage (NCBI taxonomy): Eukaryota > Viridiplantae > Streptophyta > Pinopsida > Pinales > Pinaceae > Picea > Picea sitchensis. The sequence goes on from SNQJ01S0056025.1 coordinate 30,872, forward strand.
CCATTCCTTCTTCCAATATTTCATTTCCCATCGTACTTCCTCTATTGTGACACATTATCTCAATTTAAAACACTCCTTCTACGCATCCCTGTTTTCTTGGATCCACATATTGTGTCTTGAGGCTTTGGAGTTGGATATATTTTTACAGTCCTCCACCACCTATGGTGGGATCCTCCAAGTTTCTGCCACCTTTTCTTGTATTTCTTCAAGATATGTCATGAAGATGATGGATTTGTCTTTCTTTCCTTTATGATAGTTATGTGCCACAATGATTCATATTGTTTTGCGCAATATTTTCTGGTTCTCTGACATAGCATGTTGTATTTGGGGTGTTTCCATCCCACTAATGAAATCAATATAATTATCCAGGAGTAATGAAACTTCATTCCTAAGTCCTGGGTCTCTTTCCAATCATATAGAAATGAGTTTAGAAAGTATGGACTCCAACTCAATACCGTTCCCTTCGCACTCTGTGTGAATGCCCTATTACCACTGCTGGCACCTCTTCTTTGCGACACTTCCTGAGTAATTTAAAGGCCACAAGTTTGGTTGCTAACCTTGTCACAACTTCATTGATTATATTGATGATGATCCCCCTGGATCCTCTCTTTGTTCCCTAGGTATACTTCATTTCTTCTGTCAGGGATTTCTCCTTGGTCTTGTCATCTATGTACTACATAGGTTTCTCCCCATTTGTGGGAAGACTTGTTATCTTTTCAATCAAATGGACATCAATTGAAACTTGTGTATCCTACCATAAAATTCCTCTGTTCATTACTTCTAGTAACGTCTTGACGTAGTTATCTATGTCCTTTCCCTTTCCAAAATGTGGGATCTCTATCATGTTCATTATACCTATGTTATATAAGCCTTATATCCACTATTTGGGTTCTAGTATTGGTACTCTTGTTACACTGACCCTTTTTCTCTCCAAGTATACCTACTGTGCAAAATCCATAATTTTTTTGGATGTGTAGTCTCACCCGAGTTCTACCTTACATATCCAACAAAAATCTATTCACCATCGACCCTTCTGGTAAACCAGAAGGCCACATGCACACATAGTGCACAACAAAGTCTCACCCAAGATGGATTATGCGTGACTGTAGGAAACATATGTCTACAATCATGGAAGGGATTGGAGACATGCATTGTACCATATCATTCATCATATCTACTATTTTATCCATTCAATAACACTCATTCTACATGATTAGTCTAGTGCACGTTGTAAATAAACTCTAATAGATTCATTCATATAACCATTCATTCATAATAAGCATATAAAAGAAACACAATACACATAAAGACACCATTTTATTGTGGTTCACCCCCCCCTTGGGCTACATCTATAAAGATCTTCTTCTTTATTCACTCTTCATCAAAATAGCACTGCGTGCATTACATCAGGAATTTATGAATAGTGAGGTTGACCAATGTTGCACCAAGCTCCATATCTTGTGAATGAACCCTCAATTACATTCGAAAACTGACTCCATATGAGCTCCACATATCTCAACAAAACAAATACTTCGATTCGTACTCAAAAATATGTTCAAAGTACTTCGCTCATGCAAAAATGATACTCTAGAATAATATCTAACATGCCTCTAACTATCTCATACATCCTCTATTTATACAAAAAGGTAGGTAAAAACCCTTATATTATGACTTAAAAACCCTAATTTTAAGTGGACTCCACTTGTCCACTTTCTAAATATAGTCCATGCAGTTGGTCTTCAATCCAACCCTTCCTTACTTTGACTCTATATTGGTCTTCCTTGTTTCCTGGTGCACTTCTTCCTTGTCCTTCTTGCGCACCGATTTCTCCTCATTCTCTAGCGCGTGCTACTTTCTTTGGTCTATTTGTTTTGTTTGTTTGTTGTGCTAAACCCAAAAAATTCCTACTCCAACAATATCGGAGGATTTAATAACAACTCCTCCGATCATATCATAGGATTTAATAACAACTCCTTTGAGGACATCAGAGAATTTGTTAGTAACTTCTCTAATATGTATTTGGAAGAGGTTAGCCAAAGTCTTGGTGTGATCAAAGGACTTACAAGGAAATCCTCCAACCGTATCAGAGAAGTTAATACTAACTCCTACGATACGATTGGAGGAGTAGTTTCAAATTACTCTGAAGGTGTGCGGGTGAGTTGATTTCAACTCTCCCGAGCATATCAAAGAAGTTAGTAGTAACTTCTCCGATATGATCGGAGAGTTACTAAAAAAGTTTTCGAATTTCTTTTTTATTTAATGTGAATGCAAAGCAACGATCCAGAGCATTATGGAAATATTAGAGGAATAGGAGTGGGATGTTTAGGGATTTATCAGGGCGACCCGGGGGAATATTGGATGAATTTTGGGTTTGTAGCTGCAAAATGGGGGGATAGGGAGGAATCTATCACGACTTAAGAATGGGGAATAATCAATTGGTTGCATACTCTATAAATAGGGATGGGTTGAGGATCGTTCTAAATATGGTGAAAAACGTGAAGTTCCTAGTGAAGGTAAAGTAAGGGATGGCCGAAAAGTAAGTTATGGTTTAGGGAAAAAATAGGTAAACAAAAATCGAAAAAAAATCTAACCCTAAGTTAAAGAAAAAGAGAGAGGTAGGAAAACTTACCTGACTGATGTTTCCACGTGTTGGGAAAAGATAGGGGGTCGTTCGAATAGGGTTTAGCTTGTCTCTTTCATTCTCCATCTTCTTTTCAATTCCAAGTAGCCAAGAAAAAATATTTAACCCCATTTCATTTTATAGTCTCATAGTTAAAAGATAACATTTAATGTGGTAGTTAGGTCAGAGACATTTAAGACAAGTTTGTCGAACTTTTTTGGAAGAGTTAAGAATAACTCCTCTGAACATATCAGAGGAGTTAGAAGTAACTCCTCCGATATGATCGGAGGGGTTCTCCTCAAATCTCGCGATTTTTTTTTTAATACAAACAATCGACATGAACTCCTTCAAACTCTTCGGAGGATTTTTAAGTAACTCCTCTGAACTGCTCAGAGGAGTTTGAAGTAAATTTGTTGATCAAATGGTTTTTTTTTTTAACTTCAACTTTGAGTGTTTTCTCATTTTCTAAGTGAAACGTGAGTTACCAGGGGAGACCTTTAAAATGAATAAGGGACCTATAAGGTTTTATCTTGAGCTTATAAAAATAAGGAGGCTCCGTTTTAGGGAGGTATCAAAATAGAAGGTAAAATGGAGGGGTTGTAGTGCCAGTCACAAAAAATGGCGACACACTAGGCGAAGCCTTGGATCTATGCAAAATGTTGTCCATACATAATTTTATTAGGAAGGAAAATAAATCACAAAAAATCATAAGGGAGAAAATATAGGTCGCATGAATTTCATATTGAAAAGACAGAGGTGATTCAAAGAAGGGTGAGACTTGTTCAAATTTAACAGATTACTTTCGAATTTATATCAAAATTTATGGTGCAGGTTGTGTTATAGCCAATGTTTGCAGCTCCACCMTAATGTAAGGACTTGAAACCATGAAATTGTGTCAACCAATGATTGGTCTAAGAATTMTAATGTGAGGATGTAGGAGTCAAAACATGTGGTTAAACCCTTGGTTATCCATTCATGCTATTTTCATGATAATCACACAAACAAACATGGCTCATTGGGTAAAATAACACTACAAAAAATCTTAATTAGTATTGTGCATAATCCTTTCTTGTGGAAGCACATTTTTCAAGGAATTTAATATTCCTTCCGGGAATCCCCATCGGAAAAATAGACAGCGATGCACCAAAACATTCTTTGAAGATTTTTTCCTCAAAGGTTATGTTATCACTGAGAGTCACACATAGAATGTTGTAAGTGTAAGCCCAATACCTATCACAATATAAATGGATTGAATGGTTTGAGTAGGTGAATCAACAAGACTGGGAAATAAAGGGAGAGGGAAGAAAACTGTTAGCAAAAGAATTCCATTGGGAAAGGAGTCACAACATCCTACAGATCAAAGGAAATCAAACTGTATATCAGACAAAAGGGATATAATGATGAGTAGAAGCATTGTGAATATGAAAAAAGGAATAAAATCCATTGTACAGAGATCCTTTCTACAAACATATAAATATTTCTTAAATAGTAAACAATAATTTAATGGGAAAGCTACAACAGATCCTCTATTGTTCATGAATCCATCAATCAATGGAATCTCCTAAAACTGCTCCTCCATCTCTATCCTCTCTTGGCTCATGAATCCAACCATTTCCTTCTAAAAATACCTTTCATTTATATTCAATGATATATATTTACCATAAGGAGTTCAAAACCAAGGAGATACATAGGATCCTCCTTCATTTAAGAGTCTTGTGAGAAAATATTCTAATAAAAACTTAACAAAATCCTAATTTCCAGGATCTTTCCTATTGTGATAAATGCTTCTTGAAAAATGTCATCCTGATTGATTTGGAGATGAAACACATGTCCCTCATATCAAACTAACTCCTAGGATACCATTCGAACCTTCCTTCACAACTAGTAGACTTCCCATAGCTCGAATTTGTCAAACTATTAGAGTTCGCAGTGCCTGTGACAACATGCACTGCGAACTTTCTAGTAGGTGATGTTTTTAGATTTTCTCCAAAAATATAAACTGGGTCAGGCTGCATTTTTGTCGGCAAGTCCAAAACACCATGTTGTACCTTCACACCAATTTTTATAGGAACCCGGGTTGGAAATCAAAAGTTACAAGTAAAACATTCCTCTGATGTGTGTTAGTTGTTTACAAACTGTCAAAAATACCAGTTCGCAGTGTCGACATTGCGAACTCTCTTGTAGCAGCCTGTTTTACTTTTGCAAAGATTCAACACCTCAAAAATTATGTTAGGAGTCTAGACATGTTGCAAAAATCCACTATCTTGATATATAACTAGGGAAAGACATCAAAACTATTATTCATGGCTTACAACTCATATTAAATTGGTCTTGAATCAACATAAGAATAGGTTAACAACATTAACAACATTTGCAAATTTAAGCCTACTTCATCAAATGATCAACCACACATTGTAAATGTATATGGGTAATAATTCGCTCGTTTAAGGATGAATTTGAAAGGATTCAAAATATGAAAGTTTCAGTAGTCCTAGAACAGAGCGTTTGCAACAGAGTTCGTAACACCTGTCTACAACTTTGCAACACTTGATTCAAACACAATTTTCTTTCTTCGAGGAGATTGTTAGGATGTCCAAAGACCCGATCCATGAAAATTTGTTAAAAATAGGCTATGAAAACAATGAAATCCCTTAGCATGACAAATAGGTAATGATGGCAATGAATGAATGGAGCACTTAAGTACGCTGCAAAATCTCCTAGTGAGTTGGCAATGCTCAAATTTAAACTGACTTGACAGCTGAATAGATAAAAGGTGATAGCTAGAGATATTTCATACAGTCATGGAGGTGACATGTCAAGGTGATAATAAGGATTTTCAAATATGTGACTGATGAGGGTTTATCACTCCTTGTCATGATAACAAAGACATAACCCAAAGACCCTATACCAAGGCCAAACTAACTTGGTTTATTTAAATCAAAAGTTGAAAAATGACTATAGAAAGAAGTCATAAAAACTATAAAAACCTATGACTCAAAAACAAAGACTGAAATGACTTTTTGACCCCTACAATTTTATGTGTTAACAAGTTACCTTTCAAAAACATCACCTTCCCAAAGAGTATTTCCTGAAGTTATATTGTCCCAATATCATGTTATCCTAAAATTGTTATCACAAAATCACCTTTTTTAAAACATTAGTTTATATTATGGTCTTCCCAATAGCTTACTTTTCAAAAAACCCTGATTTCCGAAATCCAAAACTCCTGATAGGATTTTCAGAAGATTCCCTTTCTAAGGACACTTTCTCTCGGGCTCCTTCTTTCCAACAATATTTGTGTAACACACCCATGGTGGGGCGTAAAAATTTATTTCTTCTCAAGAAAATCAAAACCCCCATTCGGGGTCTCTATTCCATTCTGCTCTTCCAGAGATTTCCAACCACGTCCTCAATGCTCCAAACCGAGCTCAAAGATGGTTGATATCCTCTCCCAATTTCTTTGGGTTCTTCCACCTATCTATACTTTCATATGACGACGAGCTATGACCAGACCCCAAGACAACAGGTGCCAAGACAACCACCGCACAGATCTTTTGGAGTGGAAAATATCCGAAGTTCACAATCTGAGGCTGTGTGTCCTCAGAGATTTTGATGACCCTGATTCACTTCGGGACTTCGACGTTCGGGAGTTTCAAACTCTCCAAATTATTTTCTCCCCGAAGTAATTTGTACCTGGAGTTATAGATCAAGCGTTATGCATCCCTCATAATTGATGGTTGTGATCTACTTCGAGAATTCGACGTTCGAGAGTTTTGAACACTCCAAAGCCTTTTTCCTTTGAAGTACTCCGTACCCAGAGTTACAAATGAAGCACCACACATCCCTCATGATCAACGACTGTGATCTACTTAGGGAATTCAATGTTTGAAAGTTTTGACGCTCCAAGCACCTCTTTCCTCTGAAGTTCTTCGTACCCAGAGTTACAGATCGAGCGCCACATTTTTTCCTTGATCAACGGTCAATATCCATCCTTTGCCCCCCTTCGGGTGACTTGCATTCAACGCTCCTCCACGTGATTTCTTCTGTAGTACCAATCCTTCGAAGTAACATATCTCATGCCACATGTCCTATTCCAATGGACGGTTCTGATGAACACTGATGCTACAGACTTCAGGAGTTCTCGTTCCTTTATTCTTCAATTACTCCCAAGTGAATTTC
>SNQJ01S0056026.1:18903-39311 GCA_010110895.2 Picea sitchensis
TGACTGAAATGGTTGTATCTTGGGAAAACAAAATCCTTTTTGAGTGAAAATAAAATCACTCTTGACGCAATGGAACAATCCTCTCATCCCATAAATGTACAAAAAAACAGAAGCCAAAGATGTGGAAACATGGCTTCACAATCTCAATCTACAATGTGACCCGGTCTTCAAATGCACTTTGATATCATGTTCAACAACACAAGTATTCCAACAAAGGACGAAAAATTTTAGTAACCATTCACACAACCAAATCAAATACTAACAAACCGATGTTTTGACATGGTAAAACCCCTATGGGGAAACATCCATGACCCCAACCAATGTGGTCACTTTGAGCAAATTATTAATGCAAAAGAAAAATATCACAGAGTTTTACAAGATATTTTCTCACAATCAATCATCGAAAAATGACCCTCCATGCTATTTAAATAGAGATAATGGATCAATCGGGTGTTAAGCCATGGATCAATGTAGCTTTTAAGATCGAGGAGAATATGAACTGTCATATCACTATATGTCAGGAACATATCATGACTGTCAGATTATCTAACTAAAAATGCATACTAATGCATACTAAAGAAACACACTAAGAGACAAACTTTTACGTAACGATACATTAGACCAAGTTAATATTAACTAACTCCTAAGTGTCTAAATATCCTAACATTATTGTTGGAAGGAAAAGGACACCAAGCTACACATTGTTATTCCAAGGGGGAGGGGAATGTCAAACCTAGTATTGATCCCTAAATTAACATATGTAATAATCATGCATTAATTATATGATGTGGATTATGGGATAGGATTCAAGCCATGGGGGATCAATTTTAATGATTATGCATTGCATTATACACATTCCTAGTGTGGAGATCAATACTGAGGCTCGACTAGTGAATGCATATGAGTCCATCTAGTGGATTAGGTGTACAAAGTGGTGGATATATCATATATGTTATTCCCATGGTTTTGTAAAAGAACATATGAAGAGGAAAAATACATACAATGATATAATATCCACCAAAATGGTTTCTTGAGGGAGAAATAAGGGGACTATGATATCACAATAGGAGAAGAGGAAAGGGGATTGTTGGGTTATTTGACCTTACCATTTTTCTTTGGAAATACTGCCCTTTATTTCCCATTCTTTCTTTAGTTTTCCCATTGATCTTTGACATGTGGGTGTGGTCTAAGTAAAAGTGTCATATCTATCATTTCCTTAGGAGTGAGAAGGGTATCATGTAGGAAAAGTTCTTCCATTTTCTTTTCCATGAAGCTTATATCATTATTCAAAGGAGGCACCCATTCAGGTGCATGGAGAGGAGATAAGATCCCAATTTGTTGAGATTTTTTTCCTTGTTTTACATGTGTTGTTATGGAAAGGGCTTCCCATGTGTTTTGTATCTGGTAAGAGGCCATAAAAGTTTGGGAAACTTGTTGTTAAAATTGTGGAAGAAAAAGGGATATTTGGAGAGAAATACCACACATAGAATGTCCACAATAGTTAAGGAAATACCTTCACACTTATAACCCTATTTTTGTTTGTCATTAAATACCTTGGGGCCAAGTGTTTTTTTCCCAGGTTATTTCCATAATGAAAACAATGTATTAGACTCTTTTTGCACACATTGAAGAGAACTAGAAGGAAAAATCACTTTGAGGGACTATTGAGTAGAGGAGTGAGTCTTCTTTGTGTTGATGGGGTAATGTAAGAGAGTTCCATAGATAGTCTAATGGTTGGATGAGAATCTTGGGAGATTTGTAGTGAGAACATGGCTTGTCATGAGAGTAATGGGTTAGATTGAGTGATTTTAAAGTCTCTTAGGAGGTTCCTTCACCCTGGTGGTATTCTAGTCTAGCCTAGGGGTGGAATCCATAGCTTATTCCTATGGCCGTGTCGAAAATCTCTCCTTAGAAACCAATTTGGTAGACATGGATTTATTTGCAGATAAATATTCATGGTTGGACTCTTATGGAGTGATTTTATGTTTTGCTAATGCATTGAGATTAATAGGTAATGGAAGAATTCATAATATGTATGGTTATTTCTATTATCTTTTTTATATTTTCATATGAATTCCATATTATATTATTGTTGAAGGTTAAATTTGGCTCGACTAGTTGTTTATGAGGCAAATAAATTTGTGGGTAGTGTTGGATGGTCAAGGAAGGCATCTTGGGGATGTTACAAAATGATAATAAAGTGTTTTGGATTGATCTGTATTACCCCATCCCCTTAGTAGGAGTATGGTAAAGGTTGGGTACGTGACATTCAATGGATTTACGATTTGTATATTAATTAACAATTATTTTTAATATTGATAATGCTCACACAAAAAATGGTTATTTCCTTTCCATTATATATCTAACTAATCTCACCTATATAATAATAATAGTTACCAGGAAACTAAAATTACCAAATTTCATTAAAAAATATTACAAATAAATAAATAGATGACATAAACTTATATATTTATATTAAAAATACTCTTTAATATTTCCATTAATAAAACTTAAAATAAATAAATGAATTGCATAAACTTAAACTTTTTCATTAATAATACTCTTTGATATTTCCATTAATAAAACTTTTTGACAAAAAAAAATAAAAAAATATTAAAGATACACAAGCTTTTATTATTTATTATTATAGTTAATTACATTTATTTTTATGTAACATTATTCACTACTACTTATCATTGATACAATATTATTTGATTAATATGTACACCATGATCCTTAAGGCTATTCCTAGCTAGCGAATTAGAGTTGGAGAAATCCTCAATGAAGTGGATGAATTATTCACATCATAAAGGGAAAAGAAATAATAAAGAGAAAATAAATAATGATGTTATATAAAAAATAATGGTGTTATGAAAGTTTGAATAATATTTTTAACATTTTTATTAATAATCTCTTTTGAATAATTTATTTTTTAACTTTTTTTTATTTTTTATAATTATATGTAAATAACTTAGTTTGATACATTGTTATATTGAATTTGAAGTTTTTCAAGTTGGTGGAAAGTACAAATATATTAAAGTTTTTCAAGTTGGTGGAAAGTAAAAGTATATTAAAAATATGTTGAAGTTTTTGGAAGTATTGGTTTTAAATATCAAAGGTATGGCTCAGTCGCTCTATGATTGGGAGAGTCCACCAACCCTCTACACATGTGATAAATGTGTGTGGGAGAGTCCACCAACTCTCTACACATGTGATAAATGTGTGTGTAAGATGATGGAGATTTTCAAGCTGGTGGAAAATAAAATATCAGAGGGTTATAAATATCAGAGGTATGGCTCACTCGCTCTATGATTGGGAGAGTCCACCAACCTCCTACAAATATGTGCGAGATGAGGATCTGTGTGGAATATCCTAATCATGTATTGGGTCATTATGTCACGAGATGAAGAATTATAAGTCTCAAAGACTTCAATCCATTTTTTAAGTTCCTCAAAGACTTCAATCCATTTTTTAAGTTCCTCAAATTGGCGGAAACTAAATAAAGTCCATTTAAAAGTTTTTTGAAGTTTTTAAGATAGATAGTTTCTCTCCACATTTAATGATCTAGAGTGAAACTATAAAAGTTTGTCACACTTTTATTGAAATATAAAGATGAAAATTTGATATTTTTTATATTTTTTAAATTGAAATTGTTAAAATTTATGTATTTTTTTTAAAATAAAATGTTGTTTCATACCAATTTTGTTAGTTTTTTAATTATATGTGTGAGATTTTTTCTTTTAATTATGTTTTATATAATTTTTAAATTGAAGTTGTTAAAACTTGTATATATTTTGTTAATAAAAAGTTGTTTCATACAAATTTTGTTAGTTTTTCAATTATATGTGTTTTTTTTTTTAATTATGTATTTATGTTTATAAATTTTAGAAAAAGTTAATAAATAAATTTTTGGAAAAAGTTGACAAACAATTTTGGTTGACAAAATTTATTTTAATGTTAAATGTATGATTTTAAAAACAGTACAAATAAAATTTACCCATGTTTTAATTTATTATTTAAAAAAAATATTTTCTATTATTTTGAGGTTAATTAACTAAAATTTGAATCCTATTTTATAAATCTTACCTTCTCAACATGAAAAAAATAGAAATATTCTTTTGAAAAATAAATATCCACTAGTATCTCCAACACTCTATAAATTAAAAATTTAAATTGAAAATGAAAAATAAATTAAAATTATAGACCAATTGAAAGGTATCAACTTATCCCTAAAAATGAAAGTTTTAAAGGGATTCAAAAAATTGGAACTCATTGAAAATCTTAAAAGGTATCAACTTATCCCTAAAAATGAAAGTTTTAAAGGGATTCAAAAAATTGGAACTCATTGAAAATCATAAAAATTAAAAGGATTCAAAAAATTGAAACTCCATAAAAATCTTAAAAACGAGCAGGTTGGATTCACTAAGGACATATTTTATTCCTCCTCTCTAAAAAAAAATGCAATACATTCACCATTTGATTGGGATTTTAAAACCATTATTAAAAGTTCACTAGATTGGAATTTTAAAACATTTTTCCCTCCCCTTTGAAAAAAATGCAATACATACTCCCCATTCACACCTCATCTCTTAATCCATGAGCATCAACCATTGTCCTAAAAATGAAAAACATAATTAATTTTGGTCATGCACTAATAGTGTTATTTATGTTGATCTCATAATCAATTTTAGATGGGTTCACCTCCTTAATCCATATTCATGAGCATACACCATTGTCATACAATTAAGAAACATAATTAATTTTGGTGTTATTTATGTGGGTTTTATAATCAATTTTATATGGATTCATATTATGAGAAAACCAATTTTAGATGTTATCTTATTAAAAAAGTAATAAATAACATAAGTTGAAACCAAAAATTAAGTAAACATGTGAGAAACTGTATTTAGAAGACGAAGTAGATCAAAACAATGTCAATCAACAATTACTCTAGAGAAGAAGAACAAGAACAATCTTTGTTTAGAAGTGGTGATTAAGGGTGGAAAAGAAGACATGAAAACTGAACTTTCAATGAAGAGAATTCACAATTTTAACACACTTTTGAAGTACAAGTAGTCCATGTAAACCCCTCCTCAAGGGGGACGTAGTAGGTTAAAAAGAAGAAAGGGAAAACACTTAGCATAAATGAATATTTTTGAAAGAAACATAAATATTTTGTACATTAATGATGTTATATTACTCTTGTAAGTGAAATGTGAAAATGTAATTCTCATCCAAAAATTAAATAAAAATATCATTTTTTCTTTAAAAAAATATAGTCTATATGTATTACATTTCTTTATTTTTAATTTCAAATATATTTTCCACTAATTTTGTTCACATTAGACTTCTTAATTATCAATTAATGTAATTGTATGATTACAAGTGCAATGTAAAAATGTAATTAACATTCAAAAATTGAATTGAAATGACCATTAATTCATTGGAAAAAAATAATCAATACTTATTACATTTTTGCTTTTAATTTTAAATATATTTTTTACTAATTGTATTTACTTAATTTATAATTATTAATTAATGTGATTGTATATTTAATTATATGAATAGTAAAACATACACTTTTAAATATTAAAATTAAAAATTAAATTAATATTTAATTAAAATAATTAAAATACATTATTATTATTTTTAATATTTTAAATAAATAAATTTAGATTTATTTTAACTTATTTGGAGTCATAAAATTTCTCATAACAAAAACATCTTTTCGATTTAAATAATAATTTTCATTCATAAAAACTTCATTTCATTTTGATAAATATTTGAATATCAATAATTAAAATATATCTAAATTAATATTATTAGATTTTTTATTCACCTTTTTATTATATATATATATATATATTATTAAAAATTAAATTCACTTCCTATTGATATTATTTAAAAATCTATAAATTATAAAATGGTATATTAAATACCATTAACCTTTTTAAATAACAAATAAAATAACCTTTGACCTAATATAATGAACTTATCGGACCACCTAAATTCCAATTAAGTGTAACATGGAACACTTGCAACGAAATCGTTAGATGGAGTCGCTAAAGCGTATGGCTAGGGCGACTAGGGTTTAAATCTGACCTAGTGCGCGCAAGGCTTGAAGCCCTCGTGCCTACCTCCTTCGACAACCATGGAGGTGACCTCATCCATTTCTGCTTAGTGTCTACGATGGTTTCGGTTAGTCAGATGCCTTTTTGGGGATGTTGTTCAATGTGACTTTCCTTCTTCTTTTTCGTCTCTTTTGGTTCAAGAAGTCCCTTCTCATATCATTCTCATGGGACAAGACATTTAGGAAGAGGAAGAGTTTTACAGATCAGTGAGTTTGGTCTTTCGCTTCAATGGTTTTTGGCTAAAGTTAGCATATCTCAAGAGCGGGATCTCGACTACTTGGATCCCTACCATGCAACAACAAACTTTCATTCATCCTAGTGCAAAAGGCTTCTTCATTGTTGAGTTTGACATTGAGGAGGATCGAGATTTGATTTTCAAATCAGGTCCATCGTTTTGGGGAAACTCAGGTTTGTGCACGAAACCCTCGACTCCTTATTTCAATCCTGCTACTAAAATTCTCTTCTCACCCCCATTTTGGGTGAGACATCCCATTTTTACCTTGCATTTTTGGGGTTTACCCTCTCTTGAAGCCATCGGTTTGGCATTAGAAAAGGTCCACTTTGCAAGCCATGAAATTATGAGGCACAACACCTCTACTCTTTCTCGTGTTTGTGTGGAAATGGACTTCAGTAAAGGTTCCCAACTATAGTTATTCTTACTCGTAAAAAATATTCTTGGTCTCATAAACTAGACTATGAGAGAGTTGATCTTGTTTTGAAACATGTGATCTTACAACCCATTGTCCCTAAGGGTCTAGGAAGAATAGAAAGCATCGGAAATCCACTTGGTGGGTTGAATCTAATGAGGGGCATCAAGTAATCTCAAAAGATTGTGGAGAGTCTCCTCAAGAGAGTGAAAATCCTTCTCAATTAGATCCTCTTATTCAACCATCTCTGTTATCTCAAGACTCGCGCTAAGAATTCACTCAAAAGCCAGAGAAAGAGGGATCTACCCTTCACGATCAGATGAGGGACTTTGGATCCAACAATCTCCTTAGCCGAAGCTGAGGTACCAGATCAAGAAAAAATAGAAGCTTATCAAGATAATCCTAGAATCATAGGCATCACAAACACCCCAATATCTACAAATGAAGTTTGGATGATAGTAAGAATGAAGAAGAAATCACATGTAACATCACAATCAATGGTAAACAAATGAAGTTTAGATGGTAGTAAGAATGAAGAAGAAATCACTTGTAACATCACAACCAATGATAAAACAAAGTCAAGCGTTAGTCAAAAGAGATTAATTTAGATGGAATGCCTCTTCACTTTTATCTTGGGAGTCTTTTTCTACGTGAAGTTTCCATTTTAGTATTTTAAACAATTTCTACCATACACTTTTTTTTATAATACTACACTTTTTTTTATAATACAAATGTCCCAATTTTTTGTTTTAAAAAAACAAATAAAATGAGAATCTGATATGTTTTTTACACTTAACATTATTCTTTTTAACGCTGTGGTTTGGCATTATTTAACATCTAAAAAATAAAGACAATGACCTTTTACGATGTAGCTTTCATCCACTTAAAAGCATTTGAGTCGACATCATCGTGATGGTGAATTGGTTGCGTACAGGTCTTTCATGGAGTTGTTTTCTTATAATTATGGGCCCGTTAATTTGTTTCCTTTCTCAGTTTGTTATTTTAAAGTGTAAGTTTATGTCAAAGGAAGAACCAGGAAATCTCTGTTCAAAGTCACATATTTGTTTAATACAGAGCAGGTTTTTTCGTCACGTTTCAATAAACGATTTGTTTGATAACTCGGAATCACGATTTACGGCGGGGGTTTAGAGGGATTTAGGCCGATTAGTGCCAATGATTTGAAAGAAATTTGCCACTCACATCTGTATAAAGATCCTTCCCTGCCATGGATTGTTCATGAAATTTGCCACCCACATCTGTATAAAGATCCTGCCCCCGCAATGTCTTTCTCTTTCTGTGGAGCCGAGTACCATCTCCACCTCTTTCTCCAGGCAGCACAACCGTTCGAAATCTATCTGTAAATTCAAATGTACATCAAAGGCAATTTCACAAGCCAGAGAGATAACGTTTCAGCAATTTATGAATATTGTCGTTCTGAGTATTTCTACGTATCTAGAAATTAGCGTAAATTCATCATAGATATAGTCTAAAGAAAGTTTGTATGGGAGAGATTTGATTTATACTTGATATTTGATAGATCCAAAATAAAGAAATATCTAAAGAGAGAATTATTTATTATTGTTACCCGGATTTAAAGACAATTTCTTCCCTTGTATCAAGCACCTCTTTGCAAATTACTCACTATTTATTTTCTTCTGAATAGTCACGAATATCTGCTTGAAATTTGCTTTGTATAACTTTCCACAGTTGATTAAGAATTATTAATGGTATACGAACCGTCATTAGAAACTTATAATTTAATTCTTTCTTGTCAGGTCTGATCACAGTTATTCAAGAACGAGTATTGTGATTAAGTGAAAAACAATGGATGACACAGCAAGGATCCTGCTCTTCTTAGCCTTGATCGTTGCAACAGCGAGAAGCATTAGTGCAATTTATCCCAAAGAAGCGGCCGGAGAGCTCCAGTCATACATAGTTCACATGGACCCGACGAAGGTTCGAATCCCCGATAATATGAATCCCAAAACCTGGTATACATCTTTCGTTCGTGATGCAGTTTTGAAAGCAGGAACATTAAATGACGAAGAATTACCAGAATCGAGTATACTGTATGCATACGATACTGTTCTCACTGGATTCGCAGCTAAATTGAGCAGCAATCAGCTGACCGCGATAAAAGCCACGGAGAGCTGCATGGACGCTTATCCAACGAAGTTCGGAAGCTCCACACGACGTACACTCCCCGTTTCCTGGGCTTGAAAAGAGGGCAAGGGCTCTGGTCTGAGTCCACGGGGTACGCTGCGAACGTCATAATAGATGTTGTCGACACCGGAGTCTGGCCGGAGCACCCCAGCTTTGCGGATCATGAAACCCAGATGCGGGTGCCCTCCAAGTGGAAGGGCTATTGCGAGGCTGGTAGAGCATTCAACGCCTCGAACTGCAACAAGAAACTCATCGGCGCCCGCTTCTTCTACAAAGGATACGAGTCCGACAACGGTCGTATAAATGAAACGGCCGAATATAAATCCCCGCGGGACTCGAATGGGCACGGGACTCACACTGCCTCCACCGCGGCAGGCAACGTAGTGCCTGGCGCCAACGTTCTCGGTTATGCCAACGGCTCGGCCACCGGTATGGCACCCGGAGCACGAGTGGCGGTGTATAAAGTCTGCTGGTCCCAAGATTGCTCCGACTCCGACATCTTGATGGGAATGGACACAGCGGTGGCGGATGGAGTGGACATCTTATCTCTATCCATTGGAGGAGGCTCCCACGGCAAACCGTTTTATTTAGATAATATGGCGGTAGGGGCATTTGGTGCGGTGGCAAAAGGGGGCTTTCGTTTCTTTCTCTGCGGGGAATTCGGGGCCGGATACCTCAACGTTGTCCAACGAGGCGCCATGGATAATGACGGTCGGGGCAAGCTCCGTGGACCGAAGTTTCCCCGCGATTGTCGTGGTGGGAAACGGTAGAGCCTACCGCGGCGCATCTCTCTACGCAGGAAAGCCCCTCGGAACGAAGCCCGATTTGGCACTCGTCTACGGAGAATTCTGTTTGGATACCTCTCTTGAACCTAAGGTGGTCCGAGGGAAAATCGTGGTCTGCGAACGAGGCATCACAGGGGGAACCGAAAAAGGCCAGGTGGTGGTCATGGCCGGAGGAATTGGCATGATAGAACTCAGTTCCGAAGTGTACGGAGAAGAACTCATAGCCGACCCACATGTTTTGCCCACTGCGTTTGTCGGTGCTAAGGCCGTGAAGGAAGTGAGAGATTACCTCAGTTCAAACAGAATCCCATCCGGAACAATTGTTTTTGGAGTGGGCTAACTAAGGAGCAATCTTTTCTCTTCTCTCTTGATTTATTTTTTTCAGGTTTTGGATGTTTTTAAATTTTCTGCCAATCTGATTTTTTGAGTATTGGATTGATTTAAAATGAGGCCAAAACCTTTGGGGAGTGAATTCAGGTTTTGGATGCTTTTAAATTTTCTGCCAATCCAGAACTTCATCGATTTTTTGAGCATTGGATTGATTTAAAATGGGGCAAAACTCTTAGGGTAAGATTCTGAAATACATGGAGCTTTGATTCATGTGAAACTCAGACTACCCATGAAAGTTTGACAGATTCAAGACCGTTTTAACTGGCGAAAAAAATTGCTCCATAGTTAGCTTACTCCATTGTTTTTTATGAAAGCACCTCCCACAGGGAAGTGGAGCCAGTTTTAACTTCCTTTTCGTCCCGTGGTCCGAATTCCGTAAGCCCGGACATCCTCAAGCCCGATATAATCGCTCCGGGGCTGAACATTCTAGCAGCTTGGCCCGAGAACCTGAGCCCGTCGGGGCTACCCTCCGATAAACGAAGAACGAAATTCAATCTAGACTCTGGCACTTCCATGTCTTGTCCCCATGTTAGTGGATTGGCTGCTCTACTGAAGGCCGTTCACTCAGATTGGAGCCCGGCTGCCCTCAAGTCTGCTTTCATGACCACGGCTTATGTTACCAATAACAAGGGGAGACCTTTAAAGGACTCCTCGCCAGCAGGCTCTCCTGCCACTCCTTTCGACATCGGTGCGGGCCACGTAAATCCTACCTTAACAAGAAAGGTCACCAATGTCGGGCCTGATAATTCCACTTACTCGGTAGAAGTTGTCAATCCGTTGGGAGTGAAGGTGACTGTGGAGCCCCGAACATTGGTGTTCACGAAGAAGAATGAAAAGCATATGTACACTGTAAGCTTTGGTGCTGAGAAGGCTTCTGCCTCTGGATCTTATGGTTCAATCACTTGGTCGTCTGGCCTCTATACGGTTCGGAGCCCGGTTACCGTTACATGGGTGGATCAATCATTAAAGCGTATTATCTTGGTGCTAGCAAGTGATATTCATATATTTTTAATTATATTTTCTATCTGGATGATAGTAAATCATATATATATATATATTTAATTATATTTTCCATAAATTACTTTTATATCTAATCGAGTAAAAATGTCTAAGATCAATGTTACATGGGTGGATCAATCATTAAACTTCAGGGACCATGACGGTCTGGTCAATTAGATATTATTTTAGCCAATCAAGCATCACGATCTGTGTGTAACAGAAGAAAAGTATTATGAATAAACAAATTATGTGATGCTTGAAAATGCAGTGAAGCATTGCAATAACTTTTTTTTTAATAGTTAAGCCATATGTTTGACAGAGTTTAGATAGTGAGGGATTTGAAAAACAGAATTTAAAAAATGTTTGAATGGAAAAAACAGAATTTGAAAAAAACTTTGAAGTTGGAAGATTAGTTCGAGTTTTTCTGTGGTTTTTTTATTTCCAAAGTATAAAAAGAATTATTTGAATTTATATTTTCATATGAATTTGTGAATAAATATTTATACTGGTCATGTTTTTAATTTCAATTGTCTTTTATGTCTAAAGGGATATTTTTTGCTTTGCTATTCAATTTTGAATAAAAGTAAATTTCCAATATATAGGCTAGAAGTCATTACAACATATTCATTTTGAGTTTATTAGGAACAAAAAAAAACTAAAAAAAAAAAAAAAAAAACAATCATTCCTCACAACCATTCCAACTAAACCCAATTAACATATACTCAATTATCTATCTTAAAAATAATCTTAAATATAAATCTTATATATTTAACAAATATCTAACCCATATATCTTTCTCGAAAATTAAAAAATGATGAAATAATACATCCTTTAAATCACTAGTATAACCATTGATTTAAGAGCCATCACAAATATGCGAGGATCAGAGTTTTCCTTCCCAAACTCCAACCCAACCTTCTAATGTGGAATCCATATCTCTTTAACAACATAATTTCTTATGGTCGAATCCGTATCTATTTAACAACATAATAATCTAGTTTCATTGATGAAGGTGACAAGAGATCAAAACCATGAGGAAACGATGGAAAGATGTGTGCGCTTAGAAAAGCTTCTGTATATGAAGGGTTGTATGTAAATTGAAGTGTCCAAGTCTCTTCTAAAACCTGTCCTTTTAGCATGAAAATGTTTTTCTTTCCTATTTTTAAATGGCAAGATACTTAATTATATAATATAAAGGATTTCTTTTTATTTTTTGTTTTCACTTTTTTTTAAAGTTAAAATCGTATTATCTTGGTGCTGCAAGAGTGATATTCATATATTTTCTAATTATATTTTCTATACGGATGATAGTAAATCATATATATATATATATATATATATATATATATATATATATATATATAAAATTATATTTTCATAAATTACTTTTATATCTAATTGAGTAAAAATGTCTAAGATCAATGTTTAAAAGTTGAGTTTAAGATTAAATGCTTATTAAGAATGCTTTAAAACATATGTTTATTTATGTGGTGACATTAAATCTATTGAAAAAATCAATTCATCATATGAAAAATGTAATCATATATATATATAGATTAATATGGATTATTGAAAAATTAAATGTTCTAGGGTGTTTGCACAAAGTTGATTGTTGAAAAAGTGGCAATGGGGTGTGAAAGAATGTGCACACACAAGAATGTATGCGAGTTCTTAAAAATGTAATGTGTTCCTATTCCTACAAACTTAGTGCTTACCAAGCTCCCACACACACTTGTCAACCTACATTTTTTAGGAACACACACACATGTTCTTGAGCTGAGAGTGCATGCTTAGGAGCATGCAGATGAGCATGCATGCACTTATGAACATGTGAATTCCTATGAATCCATGTGCATTCCTAGTGCATCCTTGTGAATTTACTCCCTATGACCCCCCTCAAAAAATGGTCAAGGATTCTTTCCACCGAACCCATAACAAGGGGACCCTAGTTGGACCCCCTGTGACCCCTCGAAACACCTAGAGCAATGAAAAACATATTCATATCCTTTCCAAAACCCTATGAAACATACTTGATACTCAAAACCACATAGTGGCACCAACATTCCCAAACATAGGGCATGATACCTTTGAGGGGGCATGTGTGGTTGTTCAATGCATCCTTCTTGGACCTAGATGGCTAGAAGCTTCCTTTGGGGCCTAACATTCTTGTTTCCTCCCTTGACCATGTCGAGGCCTAGAATAATCTTGAGTGATTAAACATACTAATGGTATCTATATACCTAGCTAGAGGTAAAGGATTCTCTCCAAAGGTCAATTGTGGTGGTTCAAGGTGTCATTCTTGGCCCTAGAAGCCTAGAAGGTTCCTTTAGGGCCTAAATATTGGGTTTCCCCCTCACCATATCTAAGTCTAAAGGCTCATACTTAATGTTCAAAAACTCATAATTCTCATTATCCCTATTTTGATACCTATGATACCCTAGAAAGGTCCTTTGTTGTGGTTCAACATGTCATTGTTGGTCCTAGATGATAAGAAGATTTATTTAGGACCCAAGGCATGGGTTTTCTCTCTTGATCATGTCCAAGTACCCAAGACCCATACCTAGTGCTCAAAGTCTCCTAATGATGCCCATATCCCCAATTGGAGGTGAATAGTCCCCTTGAGGTCATCTATATGGTTCAACGAGGTGTCATTCATTACCCTTGATACTTAGAATCTACATAAAATCTTGATAGGTTGGGTGTGGTGGTTTGAGACATCGTGTTTGGTGTAACATACCCACTTTGATACTATGATTATATATGTAATTAATTATGATAATTATTATCTTACTTCCTACATGGATAATTAATTATGATGTCGTGATGATCTAGACATGTAAGTGTTGTAAATATTATATTTTTCAGCTAATAAGAAAAATGCCACTAGCTAACTGAGGCATGAGTGCTTGCAAGAACCATGATACCACAAGTGGGGAATATTGAAGGGGAAAATACGGGGTTCAATATGACTAATGACTTCTATCCACGTCTTACCAATTATCTTGTGATGCCTAATTAATTGTGAAAATTATCCTTCATTTACCCTTGACGACTTGAAAATCTCATCATTGAATGCAATTGGTGGAAAGACCATCTTCCACATTTATTATAATAATGCCTTGAGTACTTTGAGTATATGATTTGTATGATAAAATCACCTCTAGAAAGTTCACTCTTTTTCTTGGAAAGTGTGCCCTAACTTGAAGGGAAAGCTATATTCGAAAAGGAAGTTCATTCGATGGGTAGGAGAGACTCACACACGTGGGTTCATGAATAAGTAGAGGAAGGTTTTGTGCATAAGAAATGGATGTGAACGAGCACACAAGACGTTGGACCCTACATGCAAAGAAGATAATTGAGAGCAGAGAAACATACTGAGTTGGTTGTTGAGTTTAACCATTTGAAATTTTCCCATGATTTGAGTTTAGAGTTTGTGTGGGAAGATCTTTGATTTACATGAATGCACAAAAATGAGTTTTAGGATTTTCTAGGTGCATGTGAAGGAATTGAAAATGATATTTTCTTAAGGGATTATGTGGAAGTGAAGAGAGCTAACTCTTGCATTGTGTTGAGCCAGTAGGAGGGGCCAAAAAGAATTGTGGGAGTCATTAGAGGCAGAGACTTCCCTACCAAGTTGAGCTTGCAAAAGTTTTCATTTGTCAAATTTGTTGAGACTCAACCAAGATTTTGTTGGTGTTATCATGGTCTAGCTAGAAGGTGGCTAGTTGTATAAAGAAAGGTGTGGATGAGCCACATGGTTGGAGTGGGAAAGTGTTCACCTTAAAATTAGTTTGCTAATTTTCTTCAAAAAATTCAACAAGTGTTTACACCTTGCTCTGGGATTTTCACATGGTCTACAATATCTTATGATTCATGCATGCATTGTTAATGAGAAATATATGTGGGAAGTTTTGGAAAGGAAAGCGTAAAGAGGACAATGAAATTTTCTATTTGTTTCTTTAGGAATTCAATACAATTTTCCTGTGTATGTCATTATAGGATTTCTCTTAGACAAAGCCCTTTTGCTTGGCTTTGGTAAAAAGGTGTTGCTTAGAATCTGGTCTAAATAATCTTATAGATGCATACCTTCTAATAACTTTAAGTTATAGCACTTAAGTAACTTTATTTGTCTAGCCTATGTGTTGAGGATAGAGAAATGAATCTTTGGTTAGTGTGGTATGATAATAGTTCTTATTATGTGGCATGATGTTATAGGAAGCTAGAGGTTTAGTTGAGAGTAATCAAGGAAATGAATAGCTTATAGTCCTAGAAACCTATTTTCCTACTTGACCTCGTGTCTTCTAACTTATGGAATTATCATGTTGGTTTCTTTATGGAATTTCCATTGCATTCTATTTACAAGAATCATGAATGTGAGATATGCCTATAGTTTGGGAGTGAATTTTTTCTTGTGTAATTGTAATGAGTAATGAGAATGTTAAATTGTGGCTATATGTTAATTTTAAATCTATCTCTCAGGATAAAAGAGGTTATTGCATTTAGTATGGTGCTTTATGGAATGTCTCCTTCTCCCTATAGTCCCCTTCAAAGAATGAATTTATGGTAGGATGAGTATTTATCTTGGGGATAATTGTGTTAGGGTTTGGATAGTGAAGCTCTTCTCAATATGATAGATGCATGAATATTGTGTTTGTACTTTATGAACCTATGTTCTGATTTTATATGTGTGATTATGGGGTTGTTTCCTGTTATACCCCATTTCTAGGGATAACTAAGGAGATGATGTCTTGGAGCCCTCGGATTTGAATCTGAGAAGTACCGAGACGAAGATGAGTAGGTAGGATCCCCTATCATACCACACATCACCATCCGATAAATGGAAGCAACATCCACCCTCCCGATTGGCCCCAGGGGACAATAAGTCTTGCTTCATGGGTAACAAGTTTTTATGTCGTGGTAAGTGTCCTTTTAATATTTGAAGCATTTGAACATGTTGCAAAGGGTCCTTTTATTGATTTTCAAAACATTTTCTTGGAAATTATGCTTTTTCCCATTTCACCTTGGTGAGTGTCATGGTTTCCAAGTAAGTGGCCACCCTCAAGGAAAGGGATTCTACTGGGGGTTCCTTGAGAAGGGTCGGTACCACAAATTCCCACTCATACTTTCCACATTTCATTACTTCTTCCCCTTGGTTTCCTCATCTTTTAGGTTTTCATACTTATTGACCAAGAAGCGCTTGTACCTCATCTCCGCGAGAAGAAGGGTCATTGGAAACAAAGAGTGCCTTGGCAAAAACATCATGCAATATAAAATCGCCTTGGGATCTGTGAGAGAAATGAAGCACCTCTCAAAAAGTGAGGCATATAAAACAAATAAATAATTAATCAATAATGCTTTCCAAGGTAGAGAATTTGTGGGCTATGCATTTCCTTTTTAGTGCCCCTATTGTCTTCAACTTGGAAGGCCTTGGCCTGTAATTAGAACATATGTGGGCTATGCATTTCCTTTTAGTGCCTTATTGTCTTCTACTTGGAAACACATGCAAATAAATGGCTTATAAAGGGATTGAAAAATATGATTTAAAAAAAGGGAAAAGGATGTGACCAACCCTCGACAAAGCACACATAAATGAGACAATACAAGCCCTTGTGTGTCATGAAACCCTATACCTAGGATTCTAACCCCATCCACCTCACATTAACTACATAAAATAGAAAGGATTCTCCTTGGAACCATCCCCTACTTGAGGAATTAGTTCACCCAATAGGACATTATGACACCCCTCCCATATTTAAATTTGGCTTAAGTTGTTATAGGGTCTTTGAGGGGTTGTTTATTTATTTTAAAAGGGGTTGATGCACATATTTGGGTGGTTCTTTGTGGATATGGATTACTTGGAATGATACTTGTGACTTGTTGGACATAGAGGCGCTTGTTTGTCTTTGCATGTCTTTGACAGGTGAAATCTTGATCATGAAGGAACAAGGTCACTTGGACCTTCATTGGGAACATGAATATGGGTTGGATGATGTGCCCCCTCTTCTTGGACACATGGGAAGAGGAATGCTTCCTTTGGAGGAACTTGGACACCGTAATATGACCAAACACCAACTCATTGCACCCCAACAATGGCCTTGGAAGGCTTAAAACATCACACCTTATGCCCTAGACGTCACATGGGTTTAGGGTTTTGATGGGGCTTCTCATGGTTTGATGGTGATGGTGATGGTTGGATGGAGAGAGATATACTTGGCACGTGATAAAGCACTTGGTGGCATGATTTATAGCCTTTGGAGACCCAATGATCTTCATCAAAGGCTCAACGTCTCTATTAGAGGCCCTCGTCACCCTTTAGAAGTCTCTCCTTGATGCCCTACGTCACCCTTTAGAACATGATGTCACCCCTAAAAGGGGATTTTATTTTTGTAAATTTGAATTTTAAGATGTAAAAGGACAAATAGGGAGGTTGACCTATCTAATTTTATGTTGACTTTTCAAAAAGTGGAAAAAAGGGTTTTAGGTGACCTCATATAAATAGAGGTCACCCCTTTGTCATTTAGATGATAACTCACTTGAGAATTACATTTTGTTGGCTAAACTTTTCATCTTGATTGGGAAAGTTGCACTATCTCTTTTTGGTCTCTTTTGGATGCTAGTACTTGTCTTTTGGTGGTGGAAATCTAGGTGTTATATATTGGATGTCTTTTTCTTGCTATTGTGGGGGAATATTCTTGGTAACGAAGGGTTTATATTTCTATTTCTTGGACTAGGTAAGGAATTCATGATTTTGTGTTGTTTCTTCTTGGTTTTAAGGTTAATTTTGAAAAATATTGGAGCAGTATAAGGCATACACCCTCCACCATTATCTATCATTTTTTCATTGAATAATATTTTCTTGCAAAGGTTTCTAGGAGGAGTAAAAAGGCTTACACCCTCCTAGATTTACCTTGCTAGTTTTGTTTGTTCTATGGAGTAAAAAGGATTACACCCTTAGAGAAGTAACAAACATAGCTCTTACACAAGAGACTCTATTAACCCATTGAATTGGCACTAGTCTAATTTGCATTGGATCTATAAAATTGTTGCATTGGTATGCATGAACTTTAGAGATATTGCAATTTTTCAATTTGGAATCAATTCTTCATGCTAAAAGATTGCTTGTTCCCTAAGGGTGTCTAGTTTATGCAATTGTTTCTATTTACTATTATAAATTAATGCTACAACCATTAGGACTGCTGCAAAATCATATTTTTCTCACTCATTTCTCTTTAATCTACTACTAAAATTCACTTGTAAACCTTGGTTATTGACTAATTTTTGGGTGGATTACTTGTTGATTTTTGTGGTTAGATCTTACTGCTATAGAAATTTTTTACTACAACCACTTTTATATCATAATAAATTTTTTATGACACATAATAAACAACCTTTAGAATCATCAAATTATTGGATAAATCATCGGAAGTTCAACTAGTCATTACTAGCTTTATTTCCAACATCTTGTACTTGATTTTTGATGGTTAGATTTGCAGCTATTGTTATATTTTATTGCTGATATATATATTTCCATACTGCTGCAATTTGGGATAGAAAGGATTCGTTCTTGATCCCCTTTGATTTAAGGCTTGTATATCTATCATTTTTCTTGTTCTAAGAAGGGTTACTATTATTTGGAGGTACATAATGCTCGACAACCAATCTCTATCTACAAGACTCTTTCTCAATCCTTATTCCTTCTCCAATATTGACCTATAGCGGTGTTCATTGATCATCATCTCACTTTCCATCTCAATCCACCTTGGGTCATCGAGATTCCCCCCTTGTTGTGATTTCATCATCACTAAAGCGAGGGGAGTGTCTATCTAAGGTGACATTGGGTAGGTACTCTTGTAGTTGTCACACTTTCATGGATTGGGATGGGATTTTACCAAGATAAAAATTGTGTGATAATATTTTTGTGTCGTTACTGGGAAGAATTTTGAATCCTCTTTCGATCCCTAACAACACTTTGGAAAGATTTGATCCCAAATCCTTTACCCATAGCTTTCCTGGTGACTTCATTTGAGGGAAGTTCCCTTTCTCTATTTTTGATGAAATTTCTAAAGATCATATGACAAATAAAAAACCTAAGAACCCACCTTTCCCTAGTATCCTTTCTATATTTTGATGAGCCTTGAGCCATCTGGTGACTTTATTAAGGTGTCATTTCAGGAAAAAGAATTATGGCACCATGGAATGAACCCTTGCCCAGAGCTTACTGTATCTCGAAAGAAATTTTACATACAGAAGAGGAAAAAGTTGTCGATGAAGTCGTTGAGCATCTAATGAATCTTTTAAAAGGGTTATCTCAAGAATATACTGAAGAAAAAGCCCTTGTGTATGATGAGAGGCTTGAAGAATAGATCTATGAAGAAATTTACCAATAATATCCCAATGAAGTTTCTCATGTTGAAGATCTGGACGAGACATTTATATCCATGTTCCCACTTAATGGAGATGAAGTTTTCCTGCCTCACATTCCTCCTAGAGTGATTAATATCAGGAAAAAATATTGTCAAGAGGTTTACCCACCCCTTGAAGTGGATCACGAATTACCCCATGAAGGATTGATTGAAGAAGTGAGCCCTTAGGAAGAAGAACATGAGTTACCTCATGAATGTTCCAAGCAATTTAATAACTTAATCCATGAAGAGGATCCCCATAAAGATGATGTGATTGTGTCTTCCATTCCATTTGATGAAGACATCCAGGTCTATGTTCCTCTTGCACATCAATAAGATAACATGATAAGTTATAATCCTTTTGAAAATTTTGATGATACTTATTCCATGATTTCGGAAGTGAAGAAGTGCTAGAGGATCCCTTGGATGCAATAGACCTTTTATGTAATAATGTGATTGAGAAAGTTGATGATTTCATATATTTTGGAAGGAATTCATGGGATGTTGATTGCTTTGGTTTTTATGGGGATCCCATCTACGACATCGACACAAATTTCTAGATAAGGAATATAGAAGTCTTTCCTTTGGAAGGTCGTTTTTCATACATGGATCATCCAACTATTTGACATCCTAATGATAACATGAGTATAAATTGGTATCATCCATTCAAGGATGACTTTTCCTAGTGTATTCATGATAATTTTTTGTCATACTTTGAGAGTTGTGATGTGTATCCTTATGAGCACTTAGATTCATTAAGCGGTGAAAATTTTCATCCATCATCGTGCTCAAATCGTGACGAAGATAAGACCGTGGACAACATAGAATGATCATAGACTCACTTTACAAAGAAACAATATTTTATCTCAAGGATTTTTTCATGGATTTGTG
>SNQJ01S0056026.1:61492-74355 GCA_010110895.2 Picea sitchensis
TTAATTCTGTCAGTTCGGGTAGACTCATTCGGTAGGGTGATTTTGAGATAGGGGCTGATCCGGGTAGTAAGTCTATGAAGAAATCTATTTCTCTCCTAGGAGTTAATTCTGGTATCTCATCAACAAACATGTCTCTGAATTCACGTAGGACAGCAAAGTCTTCTAACTTGGGTTTATCTTCTCTTTCTAATAGATTCGTCACTTGGATGGTGTAAACTTGACATCCCTTTCTAATACATTTCTTGAATTGCATCGCTGAAAATTATCTGACTGACACGGGTTTTGGTATGAATTAGGTTGTCCTAACAGTGCCAAAATTATCTTTATAGCTAAGTATCTTTGATAATAGTCTAGTACTTCTTTGTGTTGTTCCAACCAATCCATCCCGATAATCATATCATAAGATCCTAGTGGTAGGATGTTCAGATTGGTCCTTATCTTTTGACCATCTAAGTTGAACTCAAGATCAGAAATAAAGTTAACTACTTTTCTTTTAGTACCTATTGCTAGTTGTACAAGCCAAGATTTTTCATGCTTTTGTTTCTTAAGTTTATTCGACTCTACTACATCGGGAGTAATATAACTTAACATAGCTCCAGGGTCAATTAAAATAGAAATTCAAGTGTCATGGATTTTACCTTCGATCTCTACCACCGATGACTGGTTCTCAGCTTGTCGACCATCTATGGTTGCATTTATTCGATGCAAACTTCTGCCCATGTCTCCCACTTTCAAGGCTTCCTACAAATTGTGAACAATAGTTATGTTTGCTGCAGTTAAACGTGGACAGTTCCTCCTTAGATGAGGCTCTCTACACTCCCAAAACTTTAATGGCTCATGGGAGTTGTCCCCAAACTTCTTCGTTCCCAGGTTTACCGGTTTACCTCTACCTTGCATATTCGGATGATTAGAGTGAAAATCCTTCCTTGGGAACTTTTTGCTGCATTCTGATAAGGAGCTAGTTGGTATCCCTTATTCTGATGGTGCATTCCATCTTGCATCTTATCCTTCCAGGTCTTGGGAAACTCTACCCATTTTTTATACTGGTCATACCACATTTGTGCCTTCCTGAATGCCTCGCTCAAGGATTTGGGGCTGTCAAACTCAATTCTGTCTCGGTAAGCCTGTGGTAAACAACTTAAGAATCGTTGGATTTTTACCTTGTCCTCCTAGATGTATGGTATGAACCTTAATAGTTCGAGAAATTTATTTATAAGGTCCTCCAGTGTCATTTGTCCGAGTCGTAACTCATAAAATTCTTTCATATTCCTTTCATAATAGCTTTCAGAAAGGTATTGTTTCTTAAAATACTTCTTAAAGTCAGACCATTCCAACTGTTTCTCCTTTAGGCCCTTGGCCAATTTCAGGTCCTACCACCAAATGTTGACCTTCCCCTTCAGATTGTAGATGTCCATTCTGACCTTCATGTTGCTAGAATAGTTGTAGATTTGGAAGTATTTTTTTATGTCCAACAACCATGCCTTGACTTCTTCTCCTGTCCTAGATTCTCCATCAAAAGTAGCAGGTTTAATCTTTTTAAATTCTCCTTCAAGGTGGTCTGTTTGTTTTCTTTTTCTATCTGGTATGGTTTTGTCTTCAGTTGAAGGTGTCCCTTCAGACGAACTGACTCCTTTTTCTATTTTCGCACCAGAATTCTTGGAGGCCCTTTTATTGACCTCTTCCTTAGGGTTATCATCTTTTGGGATTTTCTTGGTTACTATACTACGCAGCAAGAATTCATTTATCTCTTGATGTTCCTGCTGGGCCTTCTTCAATTTTTCATTATTGGCCTTGAAAACCTGTAGTTCAACAATAAGGTTCCTCATTGTTTCCAACACCTCCGTGGGTGAACTTCCATCACTGTTATGTCTCAGATCTCCAGGAGGTCCTTGTTGCAAATTCCCTTCCATATTGATCTTTGCACCTTCTTGAGATGCCATTATTCAACACAAAATAGAAAAGCTTTATGTTTGTAATCCACAAGATCTATTAGTTTTTTTTCATAAATCAGAATAAATACTAAGAAATTAATGTGGCCTTGTTCAGGCCCAGTGTTGTAACTTTTGCTCTAATACCATATGTAATGTACCTCAAAAATCGTAAAAAAAATAAAAAATTGTTTGTACAATTATCCTTGCATAGTTTCGAGATTCAAGCAATTAAGTCTTCTATTATAAATTTTGAGTCTGAAAGTTTATTAGAGACCTTACTATCGTTGAATGTCTTTACTATGCAACTTAAATCTTCCTACTCGACGATACAATAAGTGTATACTCCTCACTTCCAATTTTATTTAAAATCTTGTAAATTTTATCATTATTTTCTTATTTGTTGATGCTTATAACACCAGCACAAACTTAACCATACAAGCAACTTGTAAATAGGTTTGTTACTTCCATACCTCTAATCGGAAGGAAGATTCACCAACGTTTCCTTCTATGCTCCTACAGTTTGTGAAAAAACAACAAACAATCAGGTTTTGGCGATTTTCTAATGTTGAACACACAAAAACAAAGGGGCCACGCTATTTGCCAAAACGCGAAACAAAATGGAAGACTGTGGCCTCATTACTTTGGGGTTTCGGGGTTCGAAATCCCATGATGTCAAAAGCCCAAAACATCAAAACACAACATCTCTCGAGTCGTGAAAGTGGGTCCATCACATCGAGGTTTCGGGGTTCGAGACTTCACGAGTGCAAGTGCCCAAGCCTCACCTATTCAACCTCCAAAATGCGAAAAGTGGAAAGGTTGGAATAGCGCTTCGGGGTTTCGGGGTTCAGACCTTCGTGAGTGCAAGCGCCCAAGCCTCACATGTTCAACCTCCGAAATGCAAATAGTGGAAAGGTTGGACCCGTACTTCGGGGTTTCGGGATTTCAAGAGTACAGAAGCCAAACACTATCACACAACAACTCCCGAAATTATGAAAAATGACTAGCACTTCAGGATTTTGGAGTTTGGGGTTTCGCGAGTACAGAAACCAACATCATCGCACAACAACTCCTGAAAATCCGAAAAGTGACCAGCACTTCAGGATTTCGGAGTTCGGGGTTTTGTGAGTACAAAAACCAACATCATCACACAACGAATCCCGAATTTGCGAAAAGTGACCAGCACTTCAGTATTTTGGAGTTTGGGGTTTCGTGAGTGCAAGTGCCCTAAACAACAACATACACAAACCTCTGAAATGTGAAAAAGGAAAGTTGGGTCCCGCACTTCAGGATTTCGGGGTTCGGAACTTTGCGAGTTCCAGTGTTTAACATCAATATAAACAAACTTCCGAAATGCGAAAAAAGAAAGGTGAGACCCGCATTTCGGGATTTCGAGGTTCGGGGTTTCATGGTTTTCATAGACAAACATACAACAATTCCCAAATTGTGAAAAAGAAAGGAACTAACATTTCGGGATTTCGGGATTCGGGGTTTCAAAAAGCAAGGGAACTTCGCATAAATGTAACCAGCAAGTCCCAAATGTCGAAATTCACATTATTTTCATAATTCTAAGATTTTTTTCCTTGTACTGGTATTCTTACTTTCGTTCTATGAAACAGTAGGTGTAGAAGGATTCAATATCCGTTTACCTATCAGAATTCCAAAAATCTAACTTCTGAGTTTTATATGCATATAATCTATAAAACGGGTACAATAGGGTAACAGTTTCTGTAAAAGGTAACTCCTATTATGTTCACTTAGATCCTCTTCTAATCAATGCATTAAACGTCAACAGTACTAGATATGTACATCTAGGTAAATACAGGAATAAGAATATCATTCCCCGAGAGTTTGGTAATTATAATTGATGTTCCGAGGGATCTGAGTTTGGTTTCCTGGGGTTTTAACCATAGAGAGGACCTGCCCTATTGACGTTAATTCCATCCTTTCCTTACTTACTTATATAAATATAAATTACAGGTGCATCCATCTAGCATTTTACTCACAGGAGGAACAATTTTCTAGAGTTTGACTGTTCATTACGAACTTCGCGACGACAGATAGATTATAACTATGAAATGTCTTCATCTTCCACAAAAACTAACTATAATTCAGCAGATAGATGTGGATATTCTAGCAGTATATATATATATATATATACGGATTTCCTTCACATATATTCCTCATAACGAACAAAAAATGGGAATCGTTACAGTTTTGTTTTAATCAAGTACAATGCATCAGAAAAATCATTCAGACAAAGAATGGAAATTATTCGAGTTCGGATTTAATATGACATTGTTAAAAACATTCAAACATGAAACGGACATCGTTACAGTTCTGATCTAATTAAATATAATGCCTCATATATCAAATCATTCAAACAGAGAATGGAAACTATTCCAGTTCGGATTTAATAGATACATGACATCAGGTAAAACATAGCCATTCATAATAGAGAGGGGTAGATCAACATATCTGAATAAAATCCACGGGACGACAAAGGGAACAGCCACATTCCTCCCAACCATAGAACAGGGCAGCCAAAACTACTTGCCCAATTCACCCCCTAGCTTGACCATGAATCCATGAGGATGAACTTGGAGACTCCTCAACAATATTCCAAGTTTTTCAGCGGCTATCCCCTTGCCTCACACCTGCTCAACAATTCTCATAACAACAAGAGAGCTCACAATCCTTTCCTATCATACTTGGCAGTGTCTTACCTCCTCACATATGTTATTTATCAATCTTTGCCCAGGTCTTTTTTCCTCCTTTGGGGATTTTTGCAAATTTCTTAATCCCTAATTCTCAAGGGCTAACAGTGGCCAAATCTCTGATTTTCCACTTGTAATAAACAGCCCAGAGGCAGTTCCAACTTGTTCCCCACTCATGGAGTCATGGTCGGTTGATTTTTAACATGGTTGTTCCATTTGTCCTCCTGCATTTAATATATAAATGTTTTGTTTTTATACAAGTGTCATAGTCAACTAGTTAGTTGAGTCAGATTAGATCTTTGCCCAACAGTCACAATAATTAATTACAATTATTAAATTTGAAATTCAGAATTGCCATAAATGGAAAAAAAATTCCAGATTCGAATTTGCCAAAAACGGAAATAAATTTCCAACACATTTCAAAAATAAAAATATTTTATTTTGGGGGGATGTCACAGTACCCATGTCTGGTAACTCTCTACAATTCGATAACAACACTTCTAGTAACAGATATAAGGTTTTGTGTCACTATAAAATGGGTTCATACCTAAGGCCTACAAGTGATAGTCATAGGACAATGCAAGTGTGCATGCTGGATTGGATACCTATCCTATATGCTGGGTAATGAAAATTACCTTTCCAAAGTTATGAATGGGTGACATGGCATTGAAAACCGCAAGAATCCCTAGATAAACTGCAAAAACCAACTCAATCCACTGTCGTATTAGTCCATTAGGCCAAAATATTGTCTGAAACTATGCAAAGTGGGTAAAAAATCATTATAAATAGTAAAAAAAATCAAATTTACTATACCATTTGTATTTTTTACCCAAATAGTTGATTTTGGACCAAATTGCCTCTGAAATTCAACTGGTGATTACGAGAGCTATGACCGACGGAATCGACGACTGTCTGGACCAAGTAATTCATCTTCCACTCCTCGTTCTTTTCAGAGGATTAGATTTTTTAATTAGGTTCTATTTTTTAAGTCATTTAGGGCACAATATGAAACTTTAGGTGTATGCATGCTACAGTTCATTGGGTTGTGTATACGTATGCTTATACGTAGTTGTTCAAAAAAAAACCTGCCTATAAGCATCCCTATATGTGACTATGAACACTACAACTCACATATATGTCTGTAAACAATGTTTTTTGGAGGTTTCTAACTCAAAAAAGGGTTTGTCTCTTGCAAGATGGGGCTAGAGTGGAGAGAAAGAAAACATGAGGAGGTAGATGTTGTAGTGGAGAGAGATCTAGGGGCCCAAATGGCCTTGAAAAGATTCGGGATATATAATTTTTGGGCTCTCAAAGGTATGAGAGCCCAAGTGATATTGCTACAGTTGCTTGTGGATTACTGGGATCCAAATAGTGAGAGCTCCAACCTCGATGGACAACCATTAAGGATTGAATTTGAGGACATTTATTTCTTGACGGGGTTGTCACATGGGGGTGAGGTGGTCAACCTCAGATCCCGAGGAGCTAGGATTGGTATGAAAATCGAGGAACACATAGATTCTCATTTCATTGCAGGGACCGAGAAGGTCGGGATTCAACTCCCCATTAGAGCGATAAACAATCTTAGTCTCAATATTGTTATCCTCGTTTTCACACGAATCACAGGATCGAACTCTTTGTACCAGGAATTGAGGCCACTTATGTTATACTCATTGGAGTGCTTGAGACCCACGGTGTACGACTGGTGCACCTCATTGTTGGCTAACATCAAGACCCAGTTGAAAGAATGCAAACAGGGTAGTAAAAGGAACTTCGGGTTTGCTTCTATCATGTGTTTCTTTTTCTTTGAGAGGGTTCCAGGCTTAGGACCTAGAGTTGAGATTATTTCATGTGGACCTTACGATCCAGCCATGGCACGGTGGACCGAGGTGATTAGGTATAAAGGGGGAGGTAGGGTGCCAACACCCTACAATGATGACTTCTTCTTCTGGTGGAGATGGAAGGTGATATATTTGGATGACTACCCTTACATATGGATCTACTTCAGAGGAGATCATGACATGCCATTACCACCAGGGTCCACCTACGAAGACATAGGTATGTCAAAGTTTTTTAAATATTTCATTTTTCTGTATTTTTGTATAGGAAAACAAAAACATTTTGGATGATTTTAAGTACTAATTAAACATGTATGTGATGCAGACTTAGGTCCATGACGAATGGACGGACTTCCACGACGTCATCGGAGGCACCGAGGAGACAAGGCAGTGGGAGGGGACATAGAGAGAGTCCTTCAAAACGTGCAGGGCAAACTGTCTCGTTTGACCCATAGGATTCCTATGGTTCGGGTGGAGGATCTGCCAGAGGCTATGCGGCGACAAGTGGTGGGTGTGCCCCATGCTTGGCTGAGACTCATTCAACATCTCGCAAACACCATAGTTTATTGTCATGACACTCATATGGCGCCACAGGTGTATATGTCATGACTATTATATGATCAGTTGTATATGTATATTGAGGGTGTTAACCCCAATTTTGTACTATAAACATCATATTTTTGAAATATATATAAAAAGATGGTTCTTCAGATTTACTTATGTTACAATGTGTACATTGATAAGAATGTTTTGTTTTCTTTAGTTATGTGACAAATGACAATCTAAAAAAAAAATAGCATATGCATCGGATACATAATTAGAACTCCTAGGTATGTGATAATAAGTAATAAAATCAAATTGTCGTTCCAAAATTCATACCCATAGGAATCGTCAGAGTAAAGTAGGGTCATGCACAAGGTAACTATAGTTCAACTGACATACTACTAACTAGGAGTTCAGGCGAACCTCTAAAGAGAGAATACCATGCAAAATGGCATCTCACAAAAGTTATATAACGACGATATATTTGGCCACATTATTCGTGGATGGCCCTTGGCATACACCACCTAAAGACACCAATAGACCTTCGGGTGAGTAAAAAACCCAAGCGATAGAAGCCAAGTTCCGTGTATGACRACTCACCCCATCTATGAATCCTAAGTAGACTGAAGAMTCTATTGACATTTGCCAACCAAGGGAAAACTCGATAGGCAAGCTGAAGATAAAAATAAAGGGAAAAAATATATACACTAAATCACATTAGTATAMAAATATTTACGCCCAAGATTGGGGCTCAAGCGTAATATCTTTTCAAATAGATCCCATTCCTCGACTCAGCCAACATGTTCCCTTCATAATCTTCTAATTCATAGGCTCCTTTCTCTAAGACACATCGCATGATGTAGGGACAGTGCCACATGGGTTTGTTTTTCCTGCCCCCAGTGGTTCTTTGGCTTGATCATATAGAAGTACCAAGTCACCCTTAGCATACAATCGAGGAAAAAAGGACTTATCGCATTGGAACTTGACACATCTTTTATTCGCTTCGATAAAGGTAGAGGCATCTCGACGCCGCTCATCTAGACTCTCTAGGTGCACGAGGTATTGTTTGAGATAGAAAGTGTTAGGTAGGAATGAAATCGCCAACCTAAGAGAAGGGATTTCACATTCAATAGGTAAGATCGACTCCATGCCTTGTACTAACTGGAAAGGATAAAAACCGGTGGAAGTATTGACCGAGGTTCGGTATGACCAAAGTGTTGGATAAAGCATGATATGCCAATCAAATTTTCTCTGGCTGAAATTTTTCTACAAAATGGTCTTGAGAGACTTGTTCACGACCTCTATTTGTCCTTTTTCCTAGGGGTAGTAAGGGGAAGAATGACCATGCTTAAACCCCAATTTAGATGTTAGTTCTTGCATCATTTCATTCTGAAAGTGACTGCCATGATCAGTGACAATCTCACTTGTGATTCCAAACCTGGCTATAATCTAATTGAATATGAAGAAGGCAGTAGTATTCCCGTCAGATTTAATTATCGGCATGGCCTCGACCCACTTAGTAAAGTAGTTTATGGCCATGATAATGTGTTGATTCCCCCCAACCAAATCTGGGTTGCAATCCACAAAGTCCACCCCCCACTTGGTGAAGGGACCGAAAATAATGATAGATGGAGAGGGGTTGAATGCGAGTGCATTTTCTAAGTGAACACCTAGCAGGGGTGACACTTATTAACCATTTCGACACAATCATTAAAGATAGATGGCCAAAAATAATCAGCTCACAAACTTTTCAAGGTCGTCGTAAGCTTGGATAGATGACCACCACAAGCCCCACTGTGGCAGTCATTTAGAACAGACTCGACTTCTTCATGAGTTAAACAATTATGCAAGATATTTTCTATTACTCGATGATACAAAGTGTCGTCGATGATAAGGTAGTTCTTAGCTTGGTATCGTATACAACGTTGGTCATCTTGCGAGAGATGCTGAGAGAACTTCAACATTTGAATATAGAGAACAATGTCTCCATACCAGGGGTCTGATGATGAGACAAGGAAAATGTGTTCATCTGCAAATGAATCAACATGAATAACATCCTCATCTAATCGAGGGAAGTCAGATATTAACTCTGCAAAAACTAGTGATTTTTTGGATTTCGTAGAAGAAAAATCGAGATCGAACTCTTGTAGAATGACAATCCATTTAATGTAATTTCCCCCTATGATACACCTGGTAAGGACGTATTGAAATGGATTGACATCGGCAACCACAGTATTCTTGCAAAGCAATATATAGTGTCATAATCGTTGGACTATGTGAATAACAACCAAAGCTAGCTTTTCAACATGACAATATTTCAGTTCATGGCCGACCAAGTTTCAATTAAGATAGTAAATGACGTCCTCGTGGAGCTCATCATCCTCTTGAACCAACACCATACCAATCGTCTCTTCATACATGGTGACATAAAGAAAGTATTTTCTACTGTAGTCTGGAGAATTCAGCAGAGGCATCGATACCAAGGCTTTCTTCAAAGCATAGAAGGACTCTTGGGCTAGCTCATCCTAGATAAAAGGAGTTTCCTTCTTCAAAAGACGCATGAAACCCTTAGTCATATTGGCATAGTTCACTATAAACTATTGTAAAAAGTTATCTTTCCCTTGTAAACCTTGAAGTTGGTGAATAATGCGCAGGGGAGGCAACCGAAGTATTTCCTCAACCTTTAACAGATCTACCATGATCCCAATATTAGAGACTAAAATTCCTAGAAGACGACCTGAACTAACACAAAATATATATTTATGAGGGTTCAATCAGATGTGATAATGGTTACATCTTTCAAAGACTAGCCGAGGGTGCTTAGAGTGATCCACTCTCTTATGGGAGTGAGTAGCAAGATCGTCAAGATAGGCTTCAACTATATACTTGAGATCATGAAATGTAAAGTTCATAGCTCGTTGGAAAGTTGCTCCGGCATTTTTAAGGATGAAAGACATTTTTCGATATGCGAATGTACCCCAAGGGAAAATAAATTCCGTATTGTGTTGGTCCTTAGGTTTAATCTGAATTTGGTTATACCCTGAAAATATTTCCATGAAAGAAAAGACTCTTATCGATGAAGGGTGTCAAGAAGTTTTCTTTAGGACAAGCTTTGTTCAGGTCATGAAAATACATGCATACACAGATGGTTCCTTGTTTTTTATTCACGGGAATGATATTGGATACCCATTTAGTCAAGGGAACCGAGTATATAAAGCCAACATTAAGCAGTTTTTCTACCTCTTCCTTAATAGTAGGGGGCTTCCTAGGATTGACAGATCTAAGACGTTGGCATTGTCGAACAGGCTTAGCATCCGGGTAAGTTTTAATATCATGTTCAAAAATTCAATGGTCGATTCCTGGAATCTCTTCATATGACCAAGCGAATACATCTCAGAATTCTTTGAAGATTTCGGTGTAGATCAGAATTTCTTCTAGCGAACAATCTACACCGATGTATACATTTTCAATATTTCCAGGGATACGAGAGATATCGATCATGACAGTAGGGGAGATACTCACCATGTTTCCTCCGGCATAAATTTCATGCGTATCAAGTGAAACTATGGCGTGACCGACTATCTCTTTCAAAGTAGATTTAAAATCATCTTGCTCGACTATAGCAAGCTCTGGGAGAAAATAAGAGCGGTGGTGCATATCATCCCAAGGCCTGTCAAAACCATTCATGGCCTCAATGATAGCTTCATCCGAAGGCAAATTCTCATCGATACAGTCACATGAACAAGACGATGAAGCGGCCCACATGGGCTCCAGGACAGGATCCTCCTCGTCCATCTACGAGGTAATAGGATATGGATCGAAAGAAGAGTCAAGAACAACTTGATACACAATATCTGTTGCCGATAGTGGCATGGCCATTCCATAATTTAACTGACCTTCACAAGACATATTCGAGGAAGGTAGGGTCCAAGGATCGTTAAAATAGGAAGTGCGGAAAGGAACAAACCTCTCTGATGAAATGGGCCTACTAGACATGGCATAAATATGGTGAACCGGTGTCATGAAGTCGAAGGTACCCATAAGGGATGAATACATTTTGACGCTGATATTCTCAGTTGTTGGCTGAGAATTGTCGATCATGGGGATCGACGATCCAACAAATGCATTTGGGCTAGAGTACGCAAAAGAAAATTGATCGATCGTCACGATCTTCCCATCATGAGGAAAACAAAGAGTACGGAATACGGACGACATGATTTCAGTCATAGCATAAGTCCAATTGCATCCTAGTAACAAGGTATAGTCGAGGGGCACATCAACCACCTTGACATCCACCTATACCATCTTCCCACCTAACTAGACCGGAAAGGCAAGAGGAATACCATGAGGGCGAAAGGATCAATCGTCAAAAGAAGTCAACATGTTCGAAGACTAAGAAAGGGTCGGAGAGTCGAGGGCTTTCCAACAGACCAGGGACATCAGTGCCTTCATCAACAATAGTATGCTTGATGGTATACTTCGAGTAACCCATGTGGATTTAGAATGCCACATGGTGAGGCAAGCGAGGCTTCAGATATGTGATGTCAAAATTGATAAATTTTGAGCCACAAGGATCTAGATCTCCTAACGTAGATAGTAAGACATTCCTCCATGAAGGACACGTATGGAGTACCTCGAGAGTCGACATCGCACAAGGGGTTTGACCCAAGTCCTCAACAATAGAGTAATTATGGGTGTCTCTAGCATTAGGATTGTGTGTAGAGCGCTTGAATACTCCTTTCGGAATATGAGGTGGGGGCTCCGGTTTTTTGATATATAAGGGCATCTATGGAGGAGGTAGAGACTCTAGACCAGGTATAGTCTATGGAGGATTGTAATTGTGAGACCGAATGGCTACATTAACTTCATATTTAACCATATTGATGCATAAACGGTCACCATCTTGTGTCGGTGGGTTTTGAATCCCACTTGCCACATTTCTGGCATTCGAGGAGCTCAAGGCCATGTGTTGGTTATGTGGAAAAGGATTATTCATCACGACATATGATAGAGATAAAATCCTTGCAACTTCCACAATTTTGGGGCATAAATGGGTAAGGTGATCATCTATACAAAGCTTACAGGGAAACTTCACCTTCTGCCTTTTTTCTTGCCCTCACCAACATTATTATTTTTCTTCTCATTATTACAATTGTCCTTGGGTTTATTATTATTCTTCCCACCCTTATGATTAGCATTACATCCTTTCTTCTTATTCCCTCCTAATTGTTGGTTACCATTCGGGTTGGTCGATGATTGCACAGAGCATACATCCGTGGACTGAGTGGGATTGAAGAACACAGATGAATTTGGCCCTCCTGTAGATTGTTTTAGAGACAAGTCTTTCAAATGGATTGTCACTGATTCTGTGCATTTCACATTGACAGAGCCCACAATTCCATCGGCATGAGGCCCAAAATTTTTTCTAGGGCCATATTTTGACCTCGGTGCGTCAGGAAGAATCTCGTATAACATCCTAAACTAAGCATATATAAGGTCTAATTGTTGGGCTTTAAAAATCGCTTCTTCCTCAGAAGTAACCCCAGATGTAGAAACATCCTTCGAAATATAAGGAAGGGGAGATTTAAGGAACCACTCTAGAAAAAAATTCGGGGGAATGTAGGCCTTGATCAACCTGTTCTGTCTACACCACTCTTGGATGTGGTCTGATATATGAGTGGCCTTTTCCTGACGAAAGGTCAACAGAAGTTCGATTCCATCATCGTAACGAACCAGAAATTGGAAGTGGTTGAGGAAGACTAAAACCAATTGATTAAAAGTTTCATATGCCCCCCTAGGTAGCTTGATAGACCATTTCGCGGTGACCCCCGTGAGGGTGC